>PPHD01018716.1:489-14422 GCA_002909625.1 Bambusicola thoracicus | reverse complement strand
GTCGCGGCAGCAGCGGCCTTAGCGGGAGCACGGTGGACGCAGGGAACTACCTTAAGCACCGTGGGGTGAATCAAAATAAAGGTGGGGAGGGAAGGTTGGGGCCGGGGAGCTGCCTTTAGCTTCTTTGCTCCGGCTCCTGCCTGCCCGGAGATACCGGATCTCTGTTACGCAGATCCAGATGATGCTCAAACGAACAGAATGGAGGAGCCGTGGAAATAAGCTCCCGATAAACTCCTGTGGATCGAGCATCCCCGGTGGGGCCGGAGAGTCCCTGCGCCTTGCTCCCGTTTGTCCCAGGCAGCCCTGGAGGCTGCGTTCTCCTCCCTCCTTGATAGACGTGAGCACAGATTGGTAGCGACAAGAGAGGAGAGGCCGCTCGGCTTCCTCCCTCTCTGGAGGTTCGACGGCTCTCTGCGCCAGGTTGGAGCTGCCCTGCACAGCACCGGGGTTCTCGCTTTGGTGAATGTTTTGTTCGGGAAACGGGCGGGGCTGGAGCGGGCCGCCCCGTCGGGGCCCATCGGCGCTGCGAGGCCGGAGCGAGCCCCCCGGTGCCGGGTAGACAGAGGGAGCGGCCCCAGCGCGGGCGCCGTGGTGCTGTTCGGAGCGCGCAGCTCCCATCTGCTGCCACATAAACACGCGCTCCGGGCTGCCTGATGCGGCGGCACGTCGGGGGAGGAGGGGAGAGCAGAGGGGGCTGCCGTGCTGAGAATCCCCCCGCCCCCAGCCTGTCCTCTCGGTAACCCCGCGCCTCCTGGACGGGACCCCCCTGCGCCTCACGGGGCGGGAGGCAGCGCTCGGGAGCCTTCCCCGGGGGTCTGTGTTCAATAACTCCATAGCCCTCCTAGCCCTCCTGCGCGGGACCAACCCGTAGGCACCGCCGCCAGACGGACGGGACCGAGGCGGGCGGCGGAGGGTCCCGACCACCCCTTTCCGCTGCAGTGGTGGACGTGGGGGAGCCCCGTCGGGGGAAGAGCACGGCGGGCTCCGGCCCGGCCTGGCGGGCCGCTTTGCCAGACCCAAATTCCTTTTTTTCTTTTTTTTTTTTCCTTTTTTTTTTTTTCTCGTTCTTGTGAGATCCCACATGGAAGCCGTTAACGAATGCTCGATAATGACCACGACAAAGGTATTATTCAAATGAGGCAGGTAATTGCAACCAGAAGGCGCCTTCTTCCCTTCCTTTTGCTCTTTCCTTTACCGAGAGAGCTCTTCGCATCGCATCCCATCCCGGCGATGCTCCGTCGGGGATCGCCCCACCCGTACGGCCGCGAGGTCTCCACTGGGCTCCCAGGCGCTGCCCACGGCCGCGTCCCCGCGGTGCTCGAAGCCCTCGGCTCCACGGATGGGACTTTTCCTCCTCAAATTCCAGGGTCGGGCCGCTGAGTGTGTTCGCCCCCAGGCAGAGAATCTCCGGGTGTACCGGTTTGTTTTTCTCCTTATTTTCCCCCTATGTTTTTGATTCACTCGCAGCGTTGTTTATTCACAAGCATTCCGGTATCCTGTTAGCATTCAGAGCAGAAGCCGCTCGCAGATCCGACTCCGATGGTTTCCTGCAGAAACATGTGGAAGCAATAGCGGGGACGTGAGCTCCCCCAAGCAGGGGAAGCCCCGCAGCGGAGCGTGCCCGAGGCCGGCACCCCTTGAGCCGCACCGGGGGGCTCTGCCCCAGCCTCGGCGCGCACGTCGAGGATGGCGGCCTCGGTTTTGCTCTCGTTACATTCGGGGCATCTTCGCTTCGGAGGCTGAGATTTAGGATAGGAAGGAGAAAACCCTCCGCATCCCGTCGCTGGAAACCGAGGACTGAATTTCGTTTAACGTTAAACGGGAAAAAATATATAAATAAGCGTCAGACGGAGAGCGAGAGGCGGGCGAAGCCCCGGGGCTCAGCTCCGATGCCCTCCGCCCCCGGGGAGGCCGGAGCGAGCCGTGCTCGGGGCAGCACTGCCCTCTGCCCGCAGCCTCCGCATCGCCGCGCTCGGTGCCCGCGGGAGGAGCGGCTCCCGCTCATCGCCCGCAGCCAAGGGCTCGGCCGTACCCGGCGGGGATCAAAGCTCGCCCCGAGCGGCCTCAGACGGGACGGGCTCTGTAGGCGAGGTACGAACCGAAGACGGAGAGGAGAAGAGCCGTCCCGGTCCCGTCGGAACATCAGGGCTCGGGACGGCCGGCTCCCGGCGGCGGTTACCTCTCGTCGTGGCTCCCGCTCGTACCCACGAGGGCTCCGTCTCGCCCCCCCGCGCCTCAGTGCCTCCCGCTCCCGTGCCTCGCACCGTCCGCCCGCTCCGTCCCGAACCCCCTCTCCTCCGCGTACAAAGGACACGAGGAAGCCGCCAATTCGTTTCCAGCTCAAACCGACCGGCCGCAGCCTCACGCGGTGCCCGCGGCCACCGGGCCCGCCCCGCCGTCCCGGAGGGTGCGAGGCGGAAGGCTCATTCATGAAACGGGGCGCACTCGGAGTTTACGTGTAACTCTTTTGTTTTGTTTTGTTTTTCTCTTATAGATTTTTTTTTCCCCCGCTCGGTGCAAAACGCTCCCATTCCCCCTCCCTCCCCCTCGCCTCTGCCATATGGCGGCCGCCCCCTCCCCTGCGAGGCCGGGGAAGGCTGGAGGCTGAGGCTGTCCCCCCTGCCTGCGTAAGAGCCTCCGCCCGCGGGGCCGGGGGCGCGGGCAGAGCCGGGGCGGCTCTTATTGTGAAGGGGCCGGAGGGGGCTTCATTTCCTGACAGCTATTTACTTAAAGCAAATGATTAGTTTTGGAAGGATGGACTATAACATTGAATCAATTACGGGACGCGGGTTGTGAGACCATTGCAGTCGGAGCCGGAGGGAGGGCGAGCGGGAGGGAGCGCGCCTGAGCGGGGAGAGTCACAAAAGCCGTGGACATATTTTGGATATTTTACAATCTGCGGGACGGAATCTGCGCGTTATAAGGGAGGAGGTAAGAGGTGAGGAGCAGTTTTCCCACCTTTTTTGTTTGGTTTTATTTTTTCCTTCCTCCGGTTGATTTCTTTTTCTTCTCTCTCTCTTTCTCTCTCTCTCTTTTTTCCCCCCTCCCCACGTATTTATTTGTCGGTGTTTTATTTTCCCCCGACGCTCCGTCCAAGCGCGGCTGAGCCGGGTGCCTTCCGCGGAGCTGCGGGCGCTGCCGGCTCCGGGACCGCGGGCCGTCGGGGCGCGGCGGCGGCTGCGGCGGGGCGAGAGGCGCGGGCAGCGTTAATGACAAACACATTGGGACGCGCGGCGGGGCCACCGCGCCGCATTCCTGCCGCCGCGGCTCCGCGGGCAGCGGCCGTGCGCGCCTCGGGGGCTCGGGGGGACGCGCCCCGAAGCGAGGCGGGGGCGCGCCCGGAGTTCTCCCGCTTCTCGCATCCGCACCTCTGCCTTCGCTTCCTTCACCCGCTCCCTTCCCCCACCCTTTGTTTTTCACCACCTCGATCTCCCCTTCCCCACCTCGCCCCCCCGGCCCATTCCCCCGATTCCCCCGACGGGACGCGCACGGCCCCAGCCGCCCCGTCCCCGTCCCCGCGCGCCCCGTCTTTTTTACACGTCTCAGCGGAAAGGAGGATGCTGAATTGGGGCAGGACGGGTACCTGGAGCCCTTCCAGCTTCCATTCCGCTCTCGCAACGGTACCGTCGCCGCCCCGCCGGACGGCCGAAGCCCACCGCCCCTCACCCCGGGGGTTCGAAGTCTTTGCGGCCACCGTTTGGATTTTTGGAGCGCGGAGCTGCGGAGCTGCCAGCCGATGCCAGCCTGGAGTCCCCTGGAAAAGTCCTGGGAGCGAGTAGGAAATGGCTTTTTGGCTGGCTGCGACGTTGCTCAACATTTTTGGACGGATACCCAGCAGCCCAGGAGCCGTTCCAGAGAACAGGACTCGGACTGCTTTTTCTGGAGCGAGCAGCGACAGACCCAGCGAGGCTGCGGCAGCACCCGCCGCGGGGGGTTCCCTCTGCCCCAGCCCCCTTCCAGCGCCCCTCGACGGCATTTTCGGCGCGATTCTCGCAAACGCTCCGGCGTCTGGAGCCCGCCGCTTCACGCCCCGAGAACCGCTTCGGGACGGCCGGGGACGGGCGGAGCCGTCTCGGGACCGCGGACACGTATCTCCGGGCCGGGGCGCAGCGCCCGTCCCACGGGGATGCGGGGGATCCGCGCTTCTCCCGACGGAGCGCGCAGGAGAAGGAGCGCAGCACACCTTGGGGCAGGAAAACACGACTCTGTTCGCCCCTCTCCTTACCCTCCCGTCCCGCTTTGCTTTTTTTCTAGTTACCTCGTGTTAAAAAACAAAACAAAACAAAAAATGCTCCGGCTTGGCAAAGGCTTTCCTATTGTTTCCTGCACAAACAGCGCAGTGGCCGGGAGTTACCGCATTTGCAAGGTCCGCTCGGTGTCCCGGCAGCCTTTGATCCACAACAGCTTCAGTAGAGAGCGGGGAGCTCGGGGACACCCCGCTACCCGCCCCTTCGGGGACCACTCGAGCTCCCTGCGGGCGGAGGGAGGGAAAGCCCGGAGAATGGGGGCTGGAAAGTACGAACCCACCCCGTTCTGGCTGACTGAGGGCCCCCACTGACTCCCCACTGGGGGACGGTGGGCGGTCGGTTATTCCACGTCTCGCTGCTGTTGCCTCCTTTCGCTACAGCTCCCTCAGCTGATGCGGCTCAGGGGAGTGGGGACACCGTGCGGCACCCCGGAAAAAGGAGGATACCTCAGCATCTCTCTGCGCTGGTGTGGAGCCCAGCACTGGTCTGGATGGGGCCAGAGACGGGAGCAAAACAAGTAGACGAGAGTCAACGGTCCCTCCCTCATTGGTGGATCAAAATCCCAACTGCGGAGATCTGATTTGTAACTCTGGATCCGGCAGCTATAAAGCAAGATCACCCAGCGAGGCTCTTCTATTTTCCTTTCCAGTTAACAAAGAGCACCGTAGAGCCCTCAGCTAAACAGCGGTTCAGCCAACCTCGACGCATGAGAAAAAAAAGGTCTGAAAAAAAAACCAAAACGAGACTGCACAAAGCAGTGGGATTTAGGAGTCCGCAAGCAAAGCGGCTCTCCCAGCCTGCAGGCGGGCTGCCCTGCTGCAGAATGAGCCCGTTGTCCCAATGCTGCTCCGAGGCACCATGGGCAGAAGCTTTGCGGTGCGGCACCCGGGGCCATCTTTGCCATTTGTTGGTGTATTGGAGACCCTCCTGCGGCTGTGAGAGGAATCCGCAGGTATTAGGTTTCAGGAAAGCAGAAAGTAATAAATATTTTAGACGAATACATCTCCATGGTACTTCAGCACCAAGCTAGGATTTGAGTGGCATTTATACAGAGAGAAAAAGGCTTGAGCAGCTCAGACCTCGTTGCTTATTTCCAATGGTACCAATTGGTCTAAAACGGGCGGAATGGATAACCTAATAGAAACCTCCCCTCGCTTGTATCCTTAGGTCATCGTGGCCAAAATGGCATCCCTCTTGTGTATCAACACTACAAATTTCGTTGGGATGTATTTGCTTCCCTCATTTTCAAGGCTAAGGTGTAGTTTCTGAGAGGTCATTTTTCTGGTGCTGGCAAAAATTGCTGGTAATTTCAAAGAAACAAGCAAGTAAGCAAGCCGTCCTGTCTCTCCCTCTTGCCTTGCTCTCCTGCTTGACTCATCTCTTGCATGTCAGTAAGGCTTTGTATGGACGCCCAAGGAGAAAGCTTGCAATGGTGAGGCTTCTTGGCTTCTGTGGTGGGCAGAAACTGATTGGCTTTTCCATGCGGTTCTTCTGAGCACCTAAACTGGGATCTGAGGGCTTCTCTGAAGTTCTTGAACCTGAAAACCTAAGTGAGATGCATTCCTTGGAAGTGTCTGTCACGTCTGTCTGCTGGGACTATCTAGAAAGTCCTTTCTGTGAATTCAGATGTTGCAAATTGCTCTCCGCTGTCATTTCCTAGCACAGTGGATCCTGTTGCCACGGGTTAGGCTGAAGGGCTGGGGCTCACCAGGAGGCTCACAGGGTGCCAGCCCTCTCTAGGTATCCTGCAGAGCGCTAAGATGCCGTAGGAGCCCAATAGGGGCTCAACTTGGTGTGTGGTTGTTCCCACGTAGCTCAGAAGGGATGTGCAGGCTATGCTAGAGGCAAACATTTGCAGAGGGTTGTGAAATGACCTCGCTTTTAGGAGAACATTCATGCCAGCTTTTTCAAACAAGATATTTTCTTGCATTGTTTTTGTCTTTGCCCAATGAAACCTTCAGATCCTCCTGTTTGCGCTGCAGGGCTTCTCTGCTCTTGCAGAGAACTGAGTTTGTAACTTGGGAACTGCAAACCAAGAGAAGTTTCAGGAGGTCCTGACTGAATATTTACATTCAACTGGTGGTATCCCACCACATATACAACCACAGGGAGGGAACATTCTCCTCTTTTCTTGGGCCGGCCGTGGCTCCCGTTGGAAAAGATTTCCCAGAAGGACAGATTGCCACTCAGACAAAACCCTGAAATTACCCAGCCATCTCACAACAAGGATAATCACATCGTGACGTGCCAAGATATGCAACTCACCATTGTATAATTTATGTAAAGCAAAATAGACTGTTTTTTTTTTTTTCCCCCCCAAAGAAGAAAAATCGTCAAATCCGCATGAAATGAAGATATAAGAACTTTGTTGGTGTAGGAGACCTGGTTTGGGTTCCAGCTGCTGAGCTGGAGACCAGCGTCTCCTTTCTGCTGGATGAGATTCGCTTTATCAACGTGGATCAACATTGCCATCGTGCGGGGAAAAGGATGAACTGCAGCGATTCGGTAGCGGACAGGAAATGAGTTTTGTTGTCTCCAGGCTCCTGGTAGATGGGACGGCTCTCTGCCCTGAATGAGCTCTTTGTTTGATTTACTGCAGTATAAATATATATATACACTGCTGGCTCTTTTTACTTCACTCTAGGCCAGGCAGAACAATCGCCTAGGAGTATCATCACCTTTTGAATGCATCTTTCCGTCAGCTTTCTGGATATTGATTTTACTCTGCCTTCTGCTTGGCAGTCAGCGGAATCCTTCCTGGCAGAAAGCCAGCGCTTGGCAGCGAGAATTCAGGAGATTGACTCCTTGCTGATAAAAGTTCTTCTGATGTTCTTTTCCTGACTTGGTTTTTTTTTTTTTTTATCATTAAAGCACACAGCAGAGATAGCGGCTTTACAGCCAGTTCCTTCTGAAGCGCGGTGATTAGGGCAGATGCGATGATTGCTTTACCCTGGGCAATCAGCCTCCACTCCTGTGAGCACAGCAAACCCCTCGTGGCATCACCGCGCTTTCACTGTGTGCTCCCATACTTTTAACATGTTCAAGCTATGGACACAATCAAGGTTGGCCCGAGCTTACACTGCATGGGCACTGGCAGTACTCCCATAAATCTATGGCTTCACCAAGATGACAGCAACTCTCCGTTTGATGTGGTGATGCTAGAAATGGAACCTGGTGTGTTTACTCCAGGCTGAGATGTGGGTAATTTAGGACGAGGAGGGTTTCCCTGCCACGAAAAAGGTAAAAAAGCCAAAGAAGTGCAGGAAAAATAAAGAAGGTGTTGGTAAATAATCAACAAATGCTAAGCGTCTCTGCTTGGAGTGGGAATGAGGAAACTCTCTTCTGCCCAAAACAGAGGTGTTAATTGTGCCTGTGCTAAAGTGTGATTTTGACGTGCCCGAGGCTGGTGCACGAGGTAATTTAATCCAGGTCAAACAGATGTTGAGTATGGATGATGGTGAGTCCTTAGTAGGCTCTTCTGTCTTTCATGGTGAATAAATATTGTACCGGGTTTTGCTGAGATTAACGGCTCAGTGGGGCAAGATCAAAAGTATGGATTCAGAAAGAATAGCCTGCTGGGAAACGCAAATTCAGTAAATTCTTGTGTATTTTAAGCTATGAGGGTAGACTGAGGCACTCAGCTCTCACTGAATGCTATGGCAGTCCAACTAAGACCTTAGATTCCAAGTAGCGCATTGGAAATGCCGTCACCTGTGCTTAAACCAGGTTAATCACAGAGCTGCAGTCCTCATACAGCTTTTCAGTGCAAGTCTGCTTCAGCAGAGCTTCTGCAGGTCTGTGCGTCAAAGATGAGCTAGCTTTGTGTTTTCTCTCGCTGTACTGCATCCCTTGCATTGAATAGCCTGGAAAAACATTACAACCTGGGGAGAGAGATCTGCTCTTTTCTGACAGAAAGGGCAGAAGGAAAATTGGCAGATAGTGGGGTAATGTTGTCTTGTGGTTCTTGCTTGGGAGCTCAGGAATGAAATCAATAAGGCCAACTATGGGAATTCTTCAAACATTTACAGTGGGTTACTTTATCAGAAAAAAAATATTGCAGGATATAAATGTGATAAAAATTGAGTAAAGGGGCTGAAATGAAGGAAATCTTTGATATCGGAGAATCTGCTATCAACGGGAGACAGATACATAAACACATGGCAATTATTGCTAATGGAAAGATGGGGCAAAACAGCTTGTCTCTTGGAATGTTGTCAGCTGAATTTCCGAGGTTGTTTCGATGTGTTTGGGGGACTGGTATTTTGTAAGTCTTCTAATTCTGCTCCTGAGACCTCTCAGTTTGATCGGAGTGCCAGATACTTTTTGCTTTGCAAAGGAGCACCGCCTGCACCGCACATTGCAGGAGGAAAGAAGGGCTGGTTCAGAAACACCCCTTGGCATACTGCAATCATTTTGCTCCCATCTGGCGTTGGCATCGCTTTAATGACTGAATGCACCTATGTGCTTTCCTGTCTCAGAACGGAGGAGCAGAATAGCAGAGGTTGAGTTCAAGTTCTCTGGGACCTTTGAAAAGCAGTCTCTGCTTTGACACACCATCCTTTATTTTACCCCTTGGTTTGTGTTTCAGGTTAGGGGTTCTTCTGTACAGTCTTTTCTAAGTGTATGTTGGATTTGGGCCAAATCCAGTTACTATTAACATCGAGAAAAGTCTCCACTGATCTCAATGGAAGCAGGGGTTGCAGGAGCTGCTCACAGTCTGCTCGACAGCTTTGAGTAGAAATAGGATCAGACTGCACAGAAATTACAGCGGTGCTTGTTGCCCTTGTTGCCTCTTCACAACGGATGCTTTATGACTATTTGTTTGGAAGCTGGAATTATCACGTACGATGTATGGCTCTTCACACTGCCGAGGAGAAGAGCCGCTCAGTGATGGCAGTGCAGGCCTGCAGTCTGTTGGGTATTTATTCCATCAGAAGATGTTGGCGTGTGTTCTAAATAGCATGTCTCTCAATCAAGGGAATTCTTGCTAAACAAGCAATAAACACTATTGTCTTGTATTGTATTCAGTAAGCTATATATATACATGTGTACAATGGTAAGACAAAAATATCACTTACAATTGCAAGATTTATAATAAAAGTAGGTTTTAAATATACATTTTTTCCCCCCAAAAAAGCTGCAAGCAGCAAAAAAGTCAGACGCTTATAGCATCCAGCCATCGTACCCGCACCAGCTTCAACCCCGCATCAGGGCAGGGTGCTTCTTTGTGCTCCATGCTGGATGCCGTGGCAGTCAGCAGGCTGTGTGCAGGCTGTTAGCTGTGAGTGCCAGCTTTGGGCTCTGCTTCCAGAATTCAGGAGTGGGGTGGGCCAGAATGGGCGAGAAGCAGAGGTCGTGGTGCCTTGGCCGTATTACCAGTACCACGTAGCCTCATGCACAACACTGAGCTGCGTGTGCAAGTGGGGTCCCAGGAATGTCCCTGCCTTGAGCAGTGAGGGATCCTGCAGGCTGTTGTAGGTATTAACTGGCTCCCTGTTGCCTTCTTTCTGTTTCAGTTGTCGCTCGCTATGGGTACTCCCCCAAGGACGTTCCTGATCCTGGGATGTTTTCTCACAGGTAATATTCCTCACTCCTCTAAGCCATCCCTGCTCCTCCGTAAACCCATGTTTAAGTTTCCCTTCACTATGTCCACACCAACACACACCAAATGGCTGGCCAGCTGCCTCCAGCTTCTATTTCTCTGCCCTTCCTGTTGGTAGGCCAAGAGAAGGCAGAGGTCCAGCCTCTGGCCCTGCCATGCTCCGGAGCATCTCGGCACAGGCCAGGCTGCCTGTGTGGGCCCGGCACCCCCATCCCCACCACAGAGCTGCCCACATCTGCAGGACGCATGGCGCTGGGAGGGGAGGGCAAGGCTTGCCACAGGGCTGCCAAATATAGAACGGGCCCTGCAGGCTCAGATAACACGTGCAGATGTGGGAAACTGGTTTCAAAGAACGTCTGGGCTCCCAGCGCTGGTTTGTTGTGCAGAGCTCACTTTCACACCGCTTCCCCGGTGAATTCCCCTTTCTTTTCCTTCAGGAGCTGTGGGTGTGGACCTTCTCATTTTCCTTCTGGGACTTGGCCCTGCCCCAGCCCACCTACAAATTACCTATGCTTGCAAATCTGATCACATAAACATAGATTGCATCTGAAGAGTGGTGCCACCTACAACATCTAGTTCAGCGAAATACAGTTTTATTTGGCCGTAAACTCTCTGTACGCTTTGGCTAGAGGTAGACCCGATCCACAAACTTTGGATCCGAGCCCCCGCTCCAGCCCTCTGCAGAAATAGATGCCAGATGTAAAACGCAGGTGTTGGCTTTGGGAAGAGGTTTCTAACTTTCGATTGCGAGCTTACTCAAAAATTGTTTGACTGCTGACTTCCTGACCGTGTTGCACGGAGCTGCCATGCAGTCCAGCCCTGCAGTGCCTACGAACCAGCAGCTGGGGCAAAAAAACAGTGCCCACAGCTGGGCAGGAAGCCGAGGTGTGGATTGGGAGCCTTCTCTAACCTCACCCTCTGTCTTTCACCTCTGGATTTGCCAAACAGAACGCTGCAAGCAAACACTCCTTGCTTAGCATTTCAAAGGGAGGCAGGCCATTTGCCCTCAGCTGGGAACAGCTCTGGCTTTTAACAAGGGCAAATTTCCTGGGGTGTCAGCACGTCTGAAATGGCCATAAAGGTGCCTGCTCTGGGTCCACGCTGCCTCCTCTCCCATCCCTGTGCTGAGGATGGGCTGTGTGCTCATGTGTTCTTTATTTGTGTCTTTTTCCAGGACCGCTCCTAACACTTTGCCAGCTTCCTCTGCCGACTATTTTTCCCAGTAAAAATGAGATGGTTGTGCAGCTGAACTCCAATTTCACACTCAAATGCTCTGGAGACAGCGAAGTGAGCTGGCAGTACCCTGTGACCGAGGGAAGCCACAGGATAGACATCAGACACGAGGAGAACAACAGTGGCCTCTTCGTGACAGTGCTTGAAGTCGGAAATGCCTCAGCCGCTCACACGGGCATGTATGTTTGCTATTATAACCACACGCAAGTGGAGGATGGGGAAGTTGAGGGGAAGGACATCTACATCTATGTGCCTGGTAAGTGGGGGTGCCACGGCCCTCCTCAGGGTGGGGGGGGCGGGCTGCCCTGTAGGTGTTCACGGGAGGCGTATTGCTGGGGGCAGCTTGCCCAGCGAATGAAAGGAAATGACCTCTGAGCTGCTCCATAACATGTAAATTGAGACCAGCACCTCTGAGTCTATAGACACATTCTTCTTTCTTTAAACTGGTTTTCAAGTTTTTGGTGGAAGCTTCAGTTGTCAAGAAGGATGAATTTGGAGTTATACAGCGTAACTGGTCCATTCACAGGTGACTTTGGTGGATGTTTTGGGATGTGTGCTGGCCAAACTAGTGCCATGCCAGACACTGAAGCAGTTACCAGCTGGGGAAGGCCATTTCTTGTTCTTCACTTACTTTAAATTGAGACTAAGGAGAAGCTCACACATGCACAGAGTCCAAGAAGCATAAAGCAGCAGAGCTGTCTTGAGGTGGCCGTTTTAAGTGAGGCTGAAGCAAGAAATGCTGCTGTTGGCCAACAATCTTGCTGAGGCAAGATTAAAAATATGGTGTTTCCATGCAGCGTTTCATGCTGTACATTTCATGCAGTACCTGGTAATTTTCATGGCAACCACAGCCTTCCTAGTCCCTGTGCCACCATTCTCTGTAGTGGTGGAAAATCTGTTGGACTCAAAAGATATGCCATCCTTTCTTTCCAGAATTTGCTATCACCAGCTTTGTCCTTTCACTCCTTCTTCTGGCTGGAAATTGCTTTGAAGGATTTCCACGCTATCCATCAAATAAAAATGATCTTTTTTTCCTGTGATTGTGATAGGCACCGCAGAGAGCTGCAGCTGGCTGCCTGGCAAAGCACTGAGTATTTCCTCGGCATTCAGAGGATGAGTGGCAGAAGAGCAGGGCCAGAGGAGTCCAAGCTATGATGATTGCAGTAAATAGTTTGAGCAGGAAATGAAGGAGAAAAGAAGGGATTGTAGATAATCCTGCAAAACTTATTTAAGTTTTAGAGGAGATGATGTCTGAAACTGCAAGGAGAATTCTGGAAGGGGAAAAGGGCAGGAAAGCATAACGAGGCTTTTTTAAGGCTATTTTGAAGTGGTATTAAGTTTTTGCAGTTCATGATGTGTGATTTGAATGCAGTGATTCTTCCAAGACTTTCTCTACGCTTCCCGCAATAAACTTAAAACATTTGTATTCATTTTTGAAGTAGGAAGAGGTTTCAGGCTTTGGCACGTGCATTTCAATTTCCAACCAGGTCTATCCATATCGCCAAAAGATTTTGTTGTTAAGTAGACTTGTAATTCACCTAGTAAAAGGATACAGAGGCAAGAGACGGAAGACTTCCCCAAGAAGGGTTTTTTTGGGTTGATTTTGAAGAGCGTGTAGATTTCAGCCTACCACATATGCAAGGCAGAGACGCCCTGTAATTTTTTCCACTCACCAAACATGAAGATGTCATCAATGCAGAAACATATCCTTTTCTCCAAATTACAGAGAATGATTCTGTTTCCACTGTAAACTGTCTTCACAATTGTTTTTCCTGCAATGAATTAAGAGGGCAATGGGTGGCAGCAACCCACTTTGGCCAAGGAAGATTACTTTAAGACTTCACACAATATCCTAGTTTCACTAAAAGCTCAGAGACAACTAAACTAGGTGAATCTTGTTTCTGTTTCAAATTAAGTCAGGAAAATGAATACATGGATTTGGCAGCGTGTTTGGGATAGAGGGCTGTGTTTGGACTATTGCTACAAAGAGCCTGCCAGTGCAGCATAAATACTATTGTTGGAGGGATTTGTATTGCTGTTTATTAAATTTCATTATAAAGCTTTGCACAGAAGCTTCAGGCTAGTGAGGATTATTTGTTTATTCCGAATGGCCAAATGCAGATAATTTGAGGGCTCTGCTTTTTATGTTTGATATGTTATGCAATTATATTTTGAACTTAGTCTTTGGACTGGCCGGATAGGAAAGCTGGCATGTATTTTGTTGACTTTAAAAGAACTAAAATTACCAGGTGTTTGTTTGCTTTTTTATGGTTGAATACCATAGTCTGAAAACCACACACTGTGACCATAATTAACTGTGTCTCATAACTGCAATGTTAGATATGTTAGAAATGCATGAAGAGGTGCACCCTGAAGTATTTTTGATGAAATTGTGAGTTTAATGGTGTTAGCCATATAAGCAACACCAAAACTGATTTCTACTGTACTAATTCCAGTTAAGTCCTATACATAGTTACTGACATCCAATTCCTCTACATGGACTTTGAAAAAACAAGGTGATGTAAACTTACCTCTTATTTTTTACAGACCCAGACATGCCTTTTGTTCCTTCCTTACCAGAAGACCAGTTCATCCTAGTAGAAGAAGGTGATCCCACTGTTATCCCTTGTCGGACAAGTGACCCAAGTGCTGAAGTGACTTTAGTTAACAGTTTAGACAAGCCTGTCTATGCTTTCTATGACAGCAAACAGGGCTTCGTAGGGAACTTCCTTGCAGGACCGTACACATGCAAAACAATGGTTAAAGGCGTGGAGTTCAAGTCCGATGAGTTCCTCATCTATATTTTAAGAGGTATTTATTTATTTTTATTTGGAAAAAAAAAAAAAAAAAA
>PPHD01018715.1:0-14422 GCA_002909625.1 Bambusicola thoracicus | reverse complement strand
CCCCTGCAGCTGACTCAGCATTCGCCTCAGGTGGGCAATCAGAGGTTCAGGCTATGATTCAACAGTTCCCATACAGGTGGGTTGGGGATCTTAGATGTCTTTTCCAACCTTAATGATTCTGTGATTCTATGATGCTGAAGATGGAAGATGTTTTGAGGGGACAGGCTTGGAGACTTCGCACACGGACAGAATGTTAGGTTTGTTAGTCTGAAGGCATCGGTTTGCTTTTCCCTGGCCAGCTAAGGACAGATCTGACTCAGCCCTCTTAATCCCTGCTTCAGAGGGTAGCAATCCTAGAGATGTTTGTACAATACAGGAGCAAAACACCATCATTTTCTCTACCCTTCTTCTCAGAAATGTCTGAGCCATCTCCAAAATTCTCCCACAGAATTCACCAAGGGACAGGAAACATTTGACCCAGGAAATTTCAGCCCAAACACTCAGAACTGTGATCCTCCATACCTAAAAAAACCTGAGACTTTGTGGGTGACAGCAGCATCCCCATGGCTCAGATGTGCACCTATCTCCTGCAAAACTCCTGAGCATTCTCCAACCTCTTGTTGCCCGGTCTGTACAGGCCCTGCAGTTGTTCTCCTTAGAGGTCAGGAAGCACAAAAACAGAATCAGGATATTTTGGCTCCATCTATATTTCCTCCAGAAGGCCAGCCTAGGAAACAGATTAAATGGATTACATTAAATCCAGACTAAATCCTGGCGTGTACCCAGACCCGATTTGCCCATTCACGTCGCCAGTTACTCAACGGCCATGTGGCATTGACATTGCACAAAGGATCCCAAATTCAATTCATCTGCTGGACTGCTGCTATGAGATGTCACCACAAGGATCTATGGCTCACAAGGCAGAAGACCCGGTGAGGAGCAATCATCCCAATGCATCAGAATGAAGGCCACCCCTAAGCACACATTAAAACACAAGCTGAACCCAAGCCTCCTCTCTGTCATGCTCCAAAAATTGCTTCAAGCTCACATCTGAGCAGCAGCTTATAACCTTGTAAGGTTTTCCCACGGGATCATGCCTCACGTTATGCTGAGGATGGATGGTGGCTTGGCAATAGATCAAGGACCATATTCACTGATGAACACGCTGGAGACTCTCGAGGGGCTGAGATGAGGGGGCTGCAAATGAAAGGGAAACCAAAGGCATAGCCCTAGTAAATTGTCATGTGGATATAGCTTTCTAGGAAGGGAACCAGGAAATTTGGACTGAGAACAAAAACTTCCAGTTTGGCATTGCCTACTCCTGGATTTGAGGTAGAGTGATCTTACCCTGAACACCTTCATAACAACAACTGGGTATTGACAGTCACATCCAAACAGCACGTAACATAAATCACAAGGCCGAGGCAGACATAGTGATGTTTCCTAGAACGGTTATTTCAAGGATGAATGAAAAGAAACCATATCTAGGCAGGGCAGTCCTTGAGACCTTCAAAACCTCCTGTTAACTGAGAGGGAACCTCTTCTATAGCCTCCTCCTCCTCCTCTCTTGCATCTCAGCCCAGGATAAGGTGACTGCAGCATTACGTGGTCAGCAGATACTGGGACGTCTGCATTTACGTTAGTGCACCTGTTGTTGCCACTGCTTACAATTTACAAGCCTCAGGTTTCTTTTCTTTCTGTGGCCCAGCATTTTCAGCCTCTTCACAAGCCAAAATGAGATAAATGCATCTCACTTTTCTAAGGCCAGAATTGCTGGTGCAGAAAATAGCTAAGTGCTGGGGACTGAACTCTGCTTCTGCTTACACTGAGGGAAATTCAGGATCCCTCACTGCCTCCAGCTGATTTACTCCAGATTCCCTGTTACCGAAAGCAGAATTTGGCTCTTGCTGTTTTTTGTTGTTGTTGTTGACATTTAGGCCTTTAAAGAAAATCCTGCAAAAGATTTAACCACAAACAAAATTTCCTGCCTTCCACAGATCTGCCTGAACTCATGCTATGAAAGGAACGGAAACCTCTTGCAGGGGATGGGGACAGCATCAGGGTCTGCTGTGCGGATATTGGTGCATGCTATTAGCAGGACAAAGGGCAGAACTGGTGCACCATGGCCCAAGGTGGTCTGACCAGCCTGCACTGTCATTACTGCTGTGGTCAAAGGCATTGCTGCTTGGTGACTTGATAAGTTTTATGAGCTAACAAGCAACAGCTCAATCAACACAAGCAGTTCTTCTGCGGTATATGAGATAATTACACTTTTTTTCCCCCTAATTTTAAGGAACCCTGTGGATTTTTTGTGAAATAATGGCATACAATTTGACCTTCCCCAAAAAATCTTTTGCAGAAAGCAGTATAATCTCTACTGATTGTTCTTGAAAATAGCTAGCAAGCAATATGATACACACTGTCTTTCATGGGGATATCTATTAGCTTATCTAGGCTGGTTTTGGGCTGGTTGCAGCTGACTGACTAGAAAGACCACCAGGAAAACTGCAAGAAAAACCTCAAATAGTCATTTAAGTTTTGCAAACATGCATAAAACCCTGTCTATAGTTTTCACTTTACGGGGAGGACTCCTGTTATTCTCTGGAAGACACCACAGGCAGGATGGAGAACTCCTCAGGCTCACATCTCTTCTACAATCCTATGAGTTGGACTCGATCCTTATGGGTCCCTTCCAACTCAGGATGTTTTGATTCTATGATGTTCCACCTCCCACCTGCTTTGGCTCGCTTGAGTTTCTCCCATCATAGAATTAAACTGAAGAGCCAAATTCCCCTGGTTGTAGTCAAAGGAAGCAGCTGCCCATCTCCACTCCTTACTCCCATGCATGCAGTGAGCGGGTTTCGGAGCTGCTCTCCCAGCCTGGAACCAGCTGCAAGCAAATGCCAACTGGGGAATTCATTCCAAGTAGGCAGGTGCAGTGGCTGGAGAGCTTGTGGGTTGCCCTTCCACCTCAAAACAACATTACTGCACATATGCTGCAAAGATAGCATTGTCGAGCATAAGCTGAGGGCGCATTGCAGTTTGGAGGCTTGCTCTCACAGGGGTTCAGAGCAGGACGTGTGAAAACAGAGGATGCTCTGGGGATGAAGAACAAAGCATTTTGGCATCAGCTCCACGCAAGCAAGTACATCTGCCCCAAGAGATGGCAGGTGTGGAGCAGTGTTCCTGTGCAGCAGTGCTGGAGAGCTGGGCTCAGGGCAGGCTTCCCAAGGAGACTTGTTACAGCACAGGGGAGGTCAGAAAATTGCTGCAAGAAGCAGTAGGGGTGCAAGAAAAAAAAACAACCCATCCGCTGTTACATTTAGCAATCTGCAGTTTAGCAAAGAGAAGGGTAGGCGGTAAGTTGACCGCAGACTGTAAGTACCACATGAGGAGAAGATTTCTGATGGTGGCAGGCTGATTAATTGAGCAGAGAAAGGCAAAGTGAGCCTGAAGTGCTAAAAGCTGCAATTAGATAAACTACACCTAGCAGTAAGGTGAGGTCCTGAGGGAAGGCAATGAAATGCTGGAGAAATGTGCCTGGGCTGGCAGCTTGTGCTGCGTTTTGATGGCCTCTTCCAGGACTTTCTCCTCCTAACATCCCCTGTTCCTTTTCCAGCTCCTTTTTGCCTTTTCTAGCAAGGGACAGTAGAGCTTGAGATGGCTTTAATGTTCCTACAGCCATGTGTGGGCAAACAGAAGGTCATAGATTCATAGAACCATAGAACACTAGAAACACAGAGTGGTTGGCTTGGAAGAGACCTTAAAGATCATCTGGCTTCAATTCCCCATTATGGGTAGGGTTGCCAATCACTGGATCAGATTGCTCAGGCCCCATCCAACCTGGGTCTATCCAGTGGGGTTCAGTGCCAGGGTACCTCAATTCCCAGCCCAGCAGGAACCACTTATTGTTTCTTCCTAATGCATTTGGTTTTTGGGTTGGAGACCCCGCGTTTCTGCTGATGTCCTGTGCAGAGTTTCTATGGGATTATGGCAGGGATAGCAGTCCAGCCCCATACATAACAGATGACCCTGACATATATCCAGTGCCACCACTTGTTGGCTTTGGCCTTATGCCACCCTATAAAACAGCATCTGCTCCTCAAGTCCATGGAGCTCCAGGAGACCAAGGCTGAGAGGAGAGGGAAACCCGTTTCCAACAGCCTCTAATCCCTGCCCTCCATAAGCAGTTTTAAAATGGCCATCAAATCTTCCCTCTGCCTTTAAATGAAAAAGTGATGTCAGCAGTAATCTGCTGCCCCAATTTATCCCCATAGAGTTGGGCAGTTTGGGCTAATGCATTGTTCCATAAACATATGTTTTAACGCACCCGTGCGCTCATACACACAAAGAGAAAGCTTTGAATACGCTGCACTAGTTATGGAGACTAATGCCTTAAATATTACTTTTAAGACTAATGTCAGATTATTAAAAACATAATCCATTCTCCTGATTGGACCTAATGTAAGCAGGAGGATAAGAGGGCTTCTATCCATGCATTAACACATTTCATGGAGTGTAAAGCCACTTTCTTCCTCTTAAAACATAAGGTCAGGAACTAATAGAATCTGCACTTCAAGTGTTTTTTTTGAACCATATTACATAGAAACTTTAGTGAAAGTTAATCTGTTGATAAGTGTTGGCTGGATCTGTGTGGGTAAACAAGAAATAAATGTAATTCACATGCAATTTTTTTTTTTTTCCTGTTAAAGACCTATCTGCGCACTTTAAAACATTTATGTTTAAATAGAGCAGAGACCAGCACTAAGAAGCACTCAGCCCAAAGCAGCTTTATGTAAATGTGTCGTAAGGGACTAAAATAAAGTAAGCTACCCAAATCTCCCAAAGCTAACAGGAGAGGGGCTCTGACCCCATGGGAGCTCCCCCCCTACCCTGACCATCACCAGACCTCTCTGGATTTCATTCCCTTTTCCCTTCTCTGGCCTCTCTTGTTTTTTTCTTCTCATTCCCACTGTAGCAGGTTGAGCTGTTCCCCAAAATAGGCCTGTTTCCTCATTTCCTTTGCCCAGCCTCTGCAGAGTGATTCAGAAAGCCCAAACCAGGTGCTGACGCAGAGACGATATCCACAAAGGGCTGGTGTGGTGGTGCCCAGGACCCATAGATCTGGCAGAAATACCAATTTTCTGCATCCTCAGCTCCTCAGTGGTGCTGGAGGCCAGGCAGTGACCCAGCTGCAGCGGGAGAAGCAGGAGGTGGAAGCCTGTGCTGGCAAGCTCCGGGGCTTTGGCCCTTGTGCTCCCAGCTTCATGCCAGGGACTTAAGCTTTGGAAACAGGCAACAGCCACCAGAAAGAGATTGATGACATATGGATTTCATACATTCAGCAAATGAAGGAAAAGCTCGCTGCGGCTGCATGGGATTAGAGCTATTCATGCACAGTTCCTTACAGGGAACCTCCATCTCAGGAGATATTGTTAGAAAGATAAGAATCAGAATGTGGGGTTTTAGCCAACTCCAAGGAAATGGGGAACAAAGCGATTTGGCATTTCCCAGCCAACCAGCAACACCTGCCAGGATGGAAGGAAGTTGCTGGTGCTGCTTGCACCCCAAGGCTGCTACACATCCTTTGGTGACCAAAGTACCATCAAAAAGAAGCAGCAGCACCTTCCAGTCTAATGCAAGCAAAAAATGTTCCCAAGAGAACCCAGATAGTTCCTCTTACCCTCAAATATCGTCTGGATGCAACTGCTTTCCAACATATTCATCCCTGTCAGACGTCACGCACCAAGGAGACTCCACAGTTCATGAGCAAAATTACTAACAAAGGAAGAAAAAGCAGTAAGATAAAGAGCTGTGATGCTAGACAGTGAGCCTTCATTGGGTGGCCAAGTTATTTCAGTAAAACAGTAAGACTTGATTTTGCAAGAAAGTGGAAATTGGTTTGTGTGTTTGGTTGTGGTAGGGAGCAGGAGGATACTGCTGTCTAAATCCCTTCTGTGGCTCCTGTCCTTAGCAGAAGCTGACTGTGCCTCAGGGGACCAAAAATCCTTACAAATGGGAATCCTTTGGCCATCTATACGGCTACGATTTTGTCATGGCAGCCACGAGAGCCATGAATTTGAATTAACTCCATGAAATCTTACAAATGGATGGGGAAATATATCTAATTCGGCAGGTTCTTTCTCTTCTTTCCAAAAGACCATGTCCCGCCGATGGCAATTCCAATCAGTGGAGGCATCACTCAGCAGGGAATTAGCTCTGGTAGCTGTGCCCATCCCCAAGGCACACAGCTGAGGGGGGAGGTGGGAGCATTGGGAATGCCACCAAGGTCCCAAAGGGATGGGGAATATTGGAGCAAAAGCAAGCATGGTATGGCCAACTGGGCAGAACACTGCCATTGTATAAGAGAGAACACAACAGCTCTACAGGTTCTGAAGAAAAGCGGTAGAGAAAAAATAAAAGGTAAAAATGATATAATAGTAATAATGAACCATGCTAAATACAGGCTTTTGCCAATGAATTCCCAAGGCTTTCAGTGGTGACAAGCACTTGATCCTGGTCAGGCCAAGCCTCTTGACCTGACTCCAATGTATACCTTTCCCATATTTGAAGGGTGCTGTATTTGGCCAAAGCTAAATTCCGAGCTTCACAAGCACGATTTCCAGTTATTTCCAATAATAATTTCCAATTATTTGAAACCCTCTTGAATTTCTGTGTGACTTAATCAACAGCAGTCTGACTGCCACCATTGCCTCTAAGAGGTCCATCAGGAGACATCGATGGGAATGAAGTCGCAGATGACAGCCTCAGCTTCCTATCACACCTCCATCAGGTTCTCTGCAGAGTAAATTAATGCCTCATCACACTGTTAGGGGAGGATGTAGCTCTCTGTTATGTGCATATGTATGTCTGGCAGGTGTGCATTTTATTATTTAAACACACCTTTAAGCCATTTGTGCCATTTGGAATCCTTTCAAAGACTTTTCCCCAACTCTTACCTCCTCCGTGACATAAGCTCGTATTCACTGCTTTGAACCCATGGCTGCATCATCTACTGGAAAAATGCTTCTTTATATTCAAGTGTCTCTTTAGTCGTATTTCCTGTATGGCAGGCAACTGTGGGCTGGAGTTTCAACTTCTCCATCTCAGTGCAACGTCCCCTCCCTAGGCAGGCAGAGTAGGACTGGTGGTGAGAAGCCACAAGGCAACCAAGATGCCCATCTGAAAGGAAAGCAAGTAAGTGGTTCAGTAATGATGGGTAAAAAGCATGCAATTAAATTACCGTGCATTTTAATTTACAGGCCATAGAGACAAACTGATTAAAACACATTTTCATTGCAAAGTAGGTAACAGCACTGAAATATCACCCTCAGACTCAAGGACCAGCTCTTAATTCCTCATTTGCCTTCTGCTTAGCCTTTCCTCTGGTTTGGTTCATCTTCCTGGCTGTCACAATGTATGTGTATAATCCTGTAAAGACTTGGCTAAAGCGTCGATCGGAGTGGCCTGATGGAAGCCATCACCAATAGATGAATGAGCTGACAAGGCCAAAAAATGCTCTGTTCTGGGTACACAGCAAGGATGGAGGAAGGTCCCTGTGCTGAGGGCAGGGTGACCCAGTGCCCTGTGAATAGAGACACGTGCAAGGTGAGTGTCCTCGTCGGGTCCCTCTCCTTCTATAGTCATGGCCTTCTCCAGCTATCTTCTCACTGAAGAAGAAGAATAACCCAGATCCTCCTCCAAGCCAGCCTCCCATTGGGAAGGTCATCCACATCTGTCCCTACCATGGTAAGAGGGAAAAAAGAAGCAGTGAATGCAACAAGACAAGGTGAACCGCAAGGCTGTCATATGGGGCAGAAGGTGGCCATGTCATTAAGGAGCAAACTGCGCTACTCACACATTCAAATTATTGCAACTTCCTTACACATAGCATAGAGCAAGAGGTGGCTGTGAGCTTGTTTGCCAAGTGTGGGTCCCACCAGGAGCAGAATGCTGGACGATACTGGAGGAAGATGCTAAAAGTCACCTGCAAACACAGGCAGCTGAAGTTTAAAACATTAACAAGTTAGGAAATGTCTCCTGTTTAGAAGATCAGTGAGTATTGAAACAAAATGGGGCCAGAAGCTAATTACATGGAAATATTTCTATTTGCACATTTCACTGGAAGGCAAAGCGAAGAGTGCAACTAATACATCTCTGTAACTGACAGGAATATTAAATTTTCTGTCATTTTGCTACCACGGCTACCTTTCTCAGCATGCATTCTGTCCTAGTTCCTATTAAGGTGAGAACAGAATCAAACTCATTAATTGTCTGCATTTTAGATATGATAAGAATTTAGTGGCTGGTCTTAATTAAACTACAAAACAACTCCTCTTGCTGCGGTGTGCATTCCAAGTTGGAGCAATTAATTCACTCACTTAAACTGATCAAGATTTAATTACCATCACTCTGTGCAATTACTCCATAATTAAAGTAATTTGGTTCATTCCACTCACTGACAGTGTCATTGAACAGCCATTCATTGTACCAAAAGAAGTGATAATTAACTTAGAGAACAGCTCAAGGCAGTTCTACACAGGCTCTTAGTTATTCCTAAATATACCTATAGCAGAGAAAGCAACCTATCATATAATGCATTTCCCTGGTAAATGCTTTTTCATTGAAATCTCAGGTTTCCTTGCCTGGAAAGAGAGAAACACGACCAGAGAGCGATGCATGCTATCTGAGAAGGACTGAAGGCATTTGGCCACCTTCTCAAAGAGCCCCTTTTGCTTCCCAGCGCCATGGCAAGACAGATCACTTAGATAGTACCATCTGTCCATGCTCAACCTCACCCTGTAGCGTCCCACAACATCCCCCGTTTTCATTTTGTACTCACAGGTTCTCTCCATCAGGCCCTGAGTTGGGTGCTGACGTGAATGGTGGTGGTGGCACTGTGCTCTGTGATTTCCTACTGTAGGCTGCCTGCGTCCTCCCTGAGCATCCTTTCCTTCAGGCAACCTCGAAGGACCCACGGGTGCAAAATCAGCACAGAGACTGGGGAGCAGCATCAGGTTTGGGGATCTCATTTGTGAGAGGAGGTGAAAGGACGAGAGGTAATGGCTTTAAGTTGCACCAGGCAAGGTTCGGGTTGGATCTGAGTTAAAATTCCTTCTCAGATAGAGTGGTAGGGCATCAGAACAGGTTTCCCAGGGAGGTGATGGAGTGACTGTCCTTCAAGGTGTTCAAGGAAAGGGTAGATGTTGCACTGAGTGACATGGTTTGGTGGGCATGGTGGTGATGGGTTGATGGTTGGACTTGATGGTCTTAGTGGTCTCTTCCAACATTAATGAATCAATGACTCATATGGGCGCCAGGAAAAATAGCTCTAGGTATCTCTGGTTGCACCTAAGCCCAGGTAAATATTAAGTGTGCCACAAATGATCCCTGCACCTGCACCCCTGGTAAAGCCAAGCGCTTTGGTTGGGCTCCTAGCGCTCGTTGGCCTTCGGTGACTTAGTTGTCTGAGTTAATATCAGCTCTGCCCAGGGGAATAGAGAGACAATATTTCCTTTTTACTTAAAAAGAAACAAATCCCTAAAATAGCATTACAAAAGAATGAAGAGGAAGAAGGCAAAAAAAGGAGACTACGTAAAGACTGCTTACCGGAGTCCTTTCACAATAGTCAGCCACACAACAGAAATAGGTGGACATTAATTCATGCTAACCTTGCACACCTAAATACCATTAATTCATCAAAACTAATAACATTAATTCCTTCAAAAATGAGATTAAAGACAGGCACCCCTTGCAGTCATAATCTGTGGCTGATGACACTAAAATGAAACCTCCGCTATACAAAGCTACCAGCAGAGCTTGTAGAATCTCATAAATTGCAGCTGGCGATACATAAATCCTCAAGACAATATATATTATTTTCCAGGGAGCACGCATTTGCACACCAAACACCAAACAAAAAGGAAGGCGAAGTTGTGTAACTTCTCTCTCCACAGGAGCTGTCAGAGCAGTGGGATGCTGCAGGGAGCAATACTCACCTAAATGTGTCACAGCAGGATTGAGGACGCCCGGCTGGGACCACATTTGTTGTGAGCTGGGTGCACAAAGCCCAGCATGAAGCTTGGGCTGACCTCCTGGGATGGTTCCCAGCAGGGCTGCAGGGATGTCAATGGGGCTGTCCTTTATTTTCAGCAGGCTGGGGGCCATTGGTTGTGACATGGAGCACCCTAGGGGTAGGATTTGACCATAAGAAAGGAGAAATATCCCACAAGATGGCACAAATTGCTGCAGGTCTTCCTTCCCCAAGCATGTGGGAATGTGGGGGTTTAGCTCCCGTGCTTGTGGTCACCAGGACATGCATCTTTCTGATTCCTTTCTCAGCCTCATCCCTTTCTATGATTTATCCTCACCCTGTCCCCAGAGGCACGGAGGATGTGGGTGAATAAAGAGGAGAGAAGGCACCGTGGCAGGATTTGGAAGGTTTTTTGAATCCTGCTCCTTTCTGAGCAGGTCAGGGTTTTCCAAGCTGCACACGGTGCTCACTTATGGGGATAGTCCAGGGCCTGCTTGCATTAAATGAGAAACAATCAAACAAGGGGAATGTGGGAGCCCTGATACACTCATCATGATATGCATCAGCTCCAGGTTCTGGATCCATGTTTTGCCTTCAGGTGCTGGATCCCCAGCCAAGTGCTGCCTGCAGCTTCGCCTGCATGGTCTGGGACTGTCAACAGCTCCAGCAGGAAGTAACACAGGCATAGGCACATCTTGAACCCGCAAACATTCAAACTCCAAGCTTTCTATAGATTGCACCAGGAGGTGACCCTGTCACAGCTGATGGCCAGATTGAGAGCAGGACCACCTGCAGTGGGATGGATGCTGTGCACCTCTGGCTTGCCCAACGTCACTGCCCCTTGGCCCTTTGGGGGAGCATCGATGCGTCCAAACACCGGAGGTATTATTTCAGATTAAACCCAGATTAAGCCCATTTAATTTTAACCTGGATTAAGCCCCTGTTTAGAGTCTGGCCCCGTTTCCAACGCAGTCAGGCTCCCTGCAGCCAAGTGCCTTGGCCCTGGAGAGGAGCAGAGCTGCACCTCCTCCTGCCTGCCTTGGGCTCATGGTGCAGTGGGGCTGTGCTTGATGGTTTTGTGCGGGCACCCCTGCAGTCCCCAAGTGATGGAGGCACCAGTGTGTGCACTGCTCCAGCTGAATGTGTCACCCACACACGTCCACCCTCTGCACGTTAAATTACACAGTGCTTTTCCCTGCTTTGCTTTTAAGAAACACTCACAATCCATCAATGCCTTTCAGAGAATAGCTGTTTGCAATGAAATTTAGGGAAAGAAAGGTTTTGGACCTGTTCAATCTAGCTGGAAAACAGCAGCAGGGAAAATGCAATCCATCTCACACTGAGTTACACTGTCTTCATGGTGTCGCAGATCTGATTACTGGGATATCTCTGTTTAAATTATTTTGAGATCTGGGGATTTTGCCTGTCCCCCCCCTCAGGTCCCTCCTCATAGTTGGGGATGGGTTGGTGCCCCATGGCTTCACACTGCATTTGATCTAGGAGCAGCGGGGAGCAGTTCCTTGGCTGCACATCCCACACCAGCCACTAATTCTAAAGCCACTTCTCGCTTCTGCTGGAAAACACTTTTCATTTGCAAAACAAACCCAACACAGTTCCCCCTGCTCCACTCACCATACTGGGGTGTGCTGGCTTCAGCTGGGCTCTGTTCACAAGTGCTGAGCTGGAAACGATGCACAGTGGTGAGGTTGGAGCCTGGGTGAGTAGGAGAGGCGATCAACCCGGACCATTCATCCCCTCAAACTTTTGGCCTCTTGAGGTGAATTTTGGGTCTGATCGAGGGCGGTGCTGTCTGTGGGATGCATGGGACCTGAACAATGGAGTCCCAACCCAATGGGAAGTGAGCTGCCGGTGATTTGTGGAAGCCAATGGTGGCATCCCCAAACACGGCCCTGTCACACTGCTGGGACGCAATAGGTTCAACGTTCTCAGAAAACACAACAGAAGACTCAGTTTCTCAGCAGGAAGCAGAGCCTGGCACCAGTCACAGTGTTTGCAGACCCAGGGCTGCTTCCAGACAAACACCAGAGCCCAGAGCAGTCATGGGATGCTCAGCTTCCCTACTTTTCCTTCTTAGCGCCCTCTCCTTAAAAATATCAAAAACAAATCTGATATTTTGATGCTTCCTGATAAATCTTACGTCTGTCAAAATGACCTTTTGGTGAAACAGCAATAGCTGGCATTAATCCTATTATTTCATCGTGATTATTATATTTTTATCAATGCAACGCAGCTGCCATTTCATCTTGCACTAAGTGAATTGAAGTTCTCAGCTGGGGCACACCACGCTCTCAGATGTGTGAAACACTGATAGCCATGACAAGAATCACGGCTCCTTCCCCTCCTGAGACCCCAAACTTCTTTCCAAGTCTGCACTTAAGACCTTCTGAAGAGTCAGCTCAGCACTGAGAAAAATAATCTCTTACCAGATGATGGAGGCACCAGATGGAATTCACGGCTCCCTGTCATGGTAACAGCTCTTGTATCCCAGAGCTGGATAATGCAAGAAAGACGTTTGTTAGTTCTGCAAAGAGGTGTGATAAAATTGCTAATGGTTTTTCTTAAAAGAAACAGTAAATGAATGTTGAACAATGCTGTTCCAAGACTGAATTAAAACCAGATAAAGATGTGCGCTAAAGCGTTATGAGTCAGTTAGACACATTTCCTTCTGGTTGAGATATCACTGCTCTTACCTGAACACCAGACATGGACTGGGTGGCCTGGTGAGGTCTCTGCCAGCTCTAGTCTTGGTTTCTGTGCAAGGAAAGGGTTAGATTCTCAGGAGGTGGCTGTACAGAGCTGGTCCTGCTGAGCTGTGCATGGGTGCGGGCCATGGAAAGACATAGGAGCGGGCATTGGTATGGGCACAGGTAAGGGTATGGATATGACTTTGGGTATCTGGAGGGGTTTGACAATGGGAATGATGATGGGTATGGGTGTGGGGATGGCGTGATGATGGGAATGGGGATGGTGACGGGTATGGGCACAGGTCTGGGCATAGACAATGGTACAGGCATGAATACGGACACAGGGATGAGCGTGAACGTGGACATGGATGTAATTAAGGACATGGGTATGGGTAAGGACAACGCAATGGTTTGAACAGCCATAATGGGCCCTTTGGGACCCACCACTGGAGCTGGTGTGGTTAGAGTTTGTGCTGGGGTTGAAGGCATCCCAGCAGCTGCCTTCCTGAGGGCTTCCCAAGGAACTAATTTCCAGGGAGCCCAGCCAATGCAGACCCTTCTCCTTCTGCAGTCCTACACCCACAGTCCCAAAAAACCTTGGGTTGAACCCCTCCCAGGGCAAGGAGGCACCTATCCTAGGGGACCCCTCTGCATCGAGGAGACAGCACTGGGCAGTACCTACTTCTTCTGCAACTCTTCATTTGTCCTTTACAAGGTTCTGTGATTTAAGAACGTGTGTTAAATCTTCTGCAACAATCAATTCAAATATACAAGTTTGGCTATTCAAATTACTTTTCCAAAAGTACTTTAAAATGCATTAAGTTATTAATTGCCTGCTGGCACTTTAATCAAACGGGAAAATTGACATAGCTAGAGGCATGTATTTTTGTGGAAAGGAAATTTATTTAAGAAGAAACAGCAGCTCTTACTGCTTAATTTAAACTGAGAAAACTGTGGAAAATCAACTGCTATGGAAAATTAATAAAACATTTCCAGCTGCAAACAGTGACTAATTGTACAAGATGAAGACTGCCTGGAATTAATAACTTGCAATCTTCTGTGTGAAGAACCCCCTACCAGTTCAATTTACTGGGAGATTAAATTACTTCTAAGTTTGCCATATTAAAACAGAACATGAATAAAATGTTAGTGAAAGCACATCTATTATTTACTGTCTGTGATATGGATATAATTATTTCCAAACAACCACAATGTGACGTGACTGGCAATATTTAAGTTATTTGCTGGTGAATGTAGTTATACCACCTCGGTCCCTGTAAAAGCAGCCCAAATGGGTTCCTACAGCTGGCATACCCCTGCCACAATGAGTTCTCTCCCATCCAACCCACCATGCCCAGCATCCCCATCGCACTGCTCTTTCAGCACCGACACCGCTGTGCTTTCCCCACATTCTATGAACTCCGCACCTTCTTTGCTTTGCCTGGTTTTTATATCTCCCCCCATTATAAAACAGGAGGCAGCTGGCTGTGCTGAAAGCCTCACGGAGCACAATTAGGTGAATGCTTTCCCTGCATGCAGGGGCTCTTTGCTGGGCCCGCTGCAGCAGCCCGCTTTCTTTTTCAACGTGTGCCAAGATCCTGGGGTGCATAAGCCCCTTTCAAAGCTGTAAAAATAGGAAGGTGAAAAAGACACAAATCCAGGTGAGAGGGTATTTGCTAAAACCCAAACAAAACCTGGTGGGAATTCAAAGCAAACCAAGGAGCGGTGGGAGATGAAGGAGAAA
>PPHD01018714.1:0-14422 GCA_002909625.1 Bambusicola thoracicus | reverse complement strand
AAATTAAATAAGATTCAGCCTTAGAATGATAACATTTTTTGGATGCAGCTTTGCCATGTGCAGTGGCATACATCATCAACTATAGGGCCCTCCATAAACATCTTCCAAGGTGGTGTTTGTTTTGTTTTATTTAGGCCTGTGGACATAAAATCATCACTGTACATATTCAGGATGGTTTTATGCTTCCAAGTTCTATTCTATACAGACCATCTCCCTTCTGCCACCATTGTTATTTTTTAAACAATGACAATTTGAAAATTGTGTCTCTGAACTATATTTCAGTTTTGACAAATTGTGTTTTCAAGCATGAAACTTGGACTTTTTAACTAGCTGTGCATACTAGGGCTGAGCAGATGGAAAGCTAGTTCTAGTACTCCCACTGGCAGTGTGATTCATAGCGTTGACGCTTTTTACTTCCCAGGAATTTTTACTGGCTTAATTTTTTTCTCCTCCCACTCTCACTCTCCAACCTCAAGACTCTTAGGGACCAACATAAGATTTCCTCCCTCCCTTTTTTTTTTTTTTTTTAAGTTATTTTGCTTCTTAGTTAAATATATACTTCCCACCCCAAATAAAAGCTGGGATGGCACCATGATACTAGCACTTACACTTCTTTTGCAGAGTGCATGCAGAGCTTTCTAAACAATTTAGGAATGGATTAGACACACTGACATATTGCGTCAGTTTCATTTGGAAGGAAATTATTTTCTTCAGAGTGTCTGATATGATGCTATGTTTTTGTTGTAGGAGAAAAACATTGATAACACACCAATGTTTAGCAGCAACTAGAAACAGTGTTGTTCAGAGCCAAGGCCATTATCAGCAAAGAGCCCAAGGCGAGGAAACAGAATCAGGACAGCTGATTTAAACTGGCCAAAGGGATATTCCACACCATATGACATCAAGCAGAAGGAGTTTTGAGGAGATTCGGAGTTCGTTTGGCTTTCTTCCACTCACTGGCGGGCTAACTGGGCATCGATTGATGGGTGGTAAGCAATTACTTTTGCCTCACTTGTTGTACGCATTCATATATATTTATATGGTCATAACATAACATCCAGGCTGGATGTGGCTCTGGGCAGCCTGGTCTAGTGGTTGGTGATCCTGCGCATAGCAAGGGGGTTGAAACTCGATGATCATTGTGGTCCTTTTCAACCCAGGTCATTCTATGATTCTATGAACTTTTTTCCTTTATCTTTATAAGGAGTCTGATCTCAACTCATGAGTTCTACTTTTTTTTTTTTTTCAGTCATCTCCCCTGTCCCACAGGGAAGTGGAGTGAGTGAGCCAACAGCTATGTGGTGCTCAACTACCTGCTAGGTTAAGCCAAAACATGTATCTAGCAATATCAAGTAAGAGATCAGTGTCATTACCAGATGCCTGTCAGGCAGCTCGCTTATCATTTGGAATGCTAGGGCTGGAGTGGAGATGAAAGCTCAGGTTTTACATGGCTGTTAGCATATTATTCATGCTTTCCTGAACAGTTTTTTCTCTTTAAGTATTAAACTACTAAGACTATTAAATTACAGAGAATTCATCCTAAGGGGACTGTACTTTAGATGTCAAAATAATAACATAGTACCTTAGTACTCAGATGACATTTGTTTGCAAAACTGAAGAGACAGTGAAGTTGTAACATGGTCTTTCAGACTACCCAATGTGAAAAAGCTTGGCTGAAGTGTTTCAGTGTGAGGAATGAAAGCTTGAATCTGAGAAAAGATACAATTCAAAACAAATGCTTTTTCCATGAGAGGCCTGCCACTTTGGGGGAAAATATCAGTGAACAGCACCAAAATGCTTCTACTGCCCTGCTCAGCTCTCTGAATGCACCAGCAACATGCCATGCTCAGGGCAGGCAGACAGCCAAGCCACAAGGAAGCTGGCACGGAGCAGAAGCTAAGCCAGACCAACAGTGGTAGCCATCTCCTCCTCTGGGCCTGCATGTTTGGTGTCTGGTGCTGCATCCCCATGCCCATGGCCTGTCAACTTCCAGCAGGCAGTGGGATGGGACCCACATGGCTGCCTGGGAGTTGAGCTCTGCATGGTCTGAATCACAGCAGCAAAACTCTGGGGGGCCTGGAGGAAAGGATGTGTAGTCATGTACAAGCAAACATCAAAACACACTTTTAATTTTGTTAGTGCTCATTTCCTCTGTGCGACACCTTGCCGGCTCCACAGTCTGGGTTGGGGTTTCTTTTAAGGTTTGCCACACTCAGAAGCATTTTTAAAGGATAAGTAGATAACTAAAGCTATGGCTTTAATTAAATTATGGAATAAGTGATACCATGATTGGATCACAAATTTGTCATATCTACCATATCTTATCCTCAAGTCATGGAAGATGAGCCAACGGGCAGGGAGCCCAGTCTGGCTGAACAGAGACCTTTAGCGAGAACTCAAGAGCAAAAGGAAAGTTTATGGTCTCTGGATGAGTGTGCAAGCTACTTATGATGGTTACAGGTATGTAGTGAAGCTTTTTGAAAATTTTGTCACAGACCAAAGCTTTCTGATTCCATCTGGCTTACTGTTGTGTTCTGGTATATGCTTTTTTTCAGGTGTAATTTAATGGGGGAATATTACTTCTTGTGCTTTTTTGTTGGTGGTAGTTCAGTGGTTTGTAAATCTAGGTACAGCAAGTAACACTGCTATCAGTACTAACTGTCGTTATTAATGTCAGGTCTTGAGGTGTCCGTAACTACCAGCTTTTAAGCATGGAACTGAAACTTATGTTAGAAGTATTGTTTGTGTTTAACTTTTGGCAAAGATAAAGCAAATTTGTTTTATATTTCTCTAAGAACAATGAAAGAAAGAAAGAAAGAAAGAAAGAAAGAAAGAAAGAAAGAAAGAAAGAAAGAAAGGAAGAAAGAAAGAAAGAAAGACTCACTTTCTTGCTAAGAATTGTTAAGATCTTTTTTTTGACTGCGTAAACTTTAAAGCAGGAACTTGATGTTGAACTAGAGCGACTTTGTTTTAGGGCAAGCCTCTTCTGTTGTGAATGAAAAAAAAAAAAAGACTAGTGTTTTCTTCAACTTATGAATCTTTAAAGAAACTACAGTTAAGGAGACTTTCAATTATACTTACAATTATAGGAGATTTTCAAAAGCTTTGCAGCTTAATTAGCTCAGAATTTCAGCTGTTCTGAGCATATGCTCCCTCCAAGCTATTCTCAGACCCATGCACACATACCAACAGATATTCCAATGTGAGATTAGATCCTAAGGGTTCAGAAGGATTTGGGTGCCTCTGATTCATTGCAGGCTGAGCTGGGGCTGAGATCTAAGGAGGCCTTTCTCCTTCTCTGAAGGAGAATATATTTAATTTGAACCTAGAGGAGAGAAGTGGTGGATCAAAGAAGGAAAGGAAGAATCTACAGATTGGAACTGATTCTGAAGCTACTTTTGTATTAATAGATAAAATGGGCCTGGATTGTTCTCTGGCCTTAAGGCCAAGTGACACAGCATAAATTAAGTTTATATAGCTCAAATTACTTCCCATCCAAAATAGGTTGGCCACATCCAGACTGTTTGCTTTGAGTGGTCTCTAGTCCGTGTTAACTCCAGATATTGTTGAAAAGAGGATTAATTAATTTAGGTCAAAATGATACTAGGCTCCATGTTAACAGGATGTACAATTCTACAATCCTAAGCATTTTAGTTTCCTATTTTAGATGAAAGTGTATGGAAGGAGTGAGGTAGGAACAGGGAAAATGGTCAGTCTTGGTCTGGGAACATTAGAGGGAAAGACTGAGGTAGGGATTTAATTAAGAAACGTGAGAGTGAAAGCTAGCATTAGAGAAAGTGCTTACCATGAATGAACAGATGAGGAAGGATGGAACCAGAAAGTAATTTAATTGCAGTGTTTGTAAACAACTATTAAAAAAAAAAAAACTGTCAAACACTGTATTTCTCATCTCCCAAACATCTGTCAGAGCAAGGTGCCCAAATATCTCATAAAGTGTAGCAATAACAGCAGACAGAAAGCACAGAATGATAATTAGTCCAGTGTTTGCAGTCCAGATTAGATTTCAGATTTTGAAGGATGTTGTGGTTCTGTATTTTTATAATGTTATCAATATATAAGGGAACATAAATCCGTAAATTCTCAAATATTCCTTATTTCTTTTTTTTTTTTTTCTTTTTAGTTCAAAAAAGCTCAGGAAGCAGATAATCTACAAATGTTGTTATTTAATACTTCCTATATTTTGTATGTATGAAATTTCATAGCAATTCAGAAATTTACTATAGACATACATTTGAACAATGCAACTTTTTTAAGAATGATGAAAATACCATATATTTCATGACTACAATTTTTTATGATCAACAGTGTAATCAAAAGTTTATCAGTGTCGTAGACATAGTGAACACTCTTTCTAAAATGGTTCTACCAAAAGGTTAAAAGAGTTTCTGTAAGAGAGGATGATACTATTCTGTCATCATTTAATAGCTCAGTGATTTGAATACTTAGAATTCAGGACACCTGGATGTTCATTCCTCCTTTGCCTAAATAAGTCTGACTATCTACTTTCAGTCATCTAGAAAATCAGCTCAAAAGGGATTTGAAGACCAGACAGTGTGTCTTTAATCCATTATAGTAACTCTACACAAATTTGTAGTAACACAAATTGCAAACTGGAGTGAGGACAGAAATCCAAATACCTTATATCTCAGTGAAATACTCTGAACCAGCAGTGGTAAGGTTGTTCTCAGAATATTTTTGATCCCTGTTAGCATGAAATACCTGAAATGAAACACGGAACAGTGTGATCTCTTTTCTCTGACACACGGGAACATGAGACAGAGTGGTGTGGCTTGTGCTGCTTGTATGATAGGCTCCCAGGGAGAAGAAACAGAAGGTCACAACTCGTTCTGAGAATGTCACATTCATGAAGTGAGAAATTTGACTGTTTCCTAGTGCCGCTGTTAGAAATAAAAATAGTCTGGCTATTTTGTTAATGTACAGTGAAGAGATATTTGCAAGTCTGTGTTGTGCAATTAATGGCATTCATAGCAATACCTTGTTGGCTTTGTTTACCAACCTGAATATATACTTCATTATATTCTCTAGAAATATTAGTTATTCGGATTTTTTACATAATGAGCTTTATACATAAATGGCATCTGGAAGTACATGAAAATCAGCCTGGGATTGACATCAGGAATATTTATTCAGATAGACCACATTTTAGAAAATGTGCATTTCAGAGGGCTTTAGTCACTTAAAAATACCATACTTATAGATATTTCACATCCTTATTCTGTTGATATACTGCATATTTGAAAGCACTTACACGTCAGCTTGCAATTACTAGGTATTTCTTGTCTAGAGAACTTCTCTTAAATGTAAGATGTAGTTTGAGAAACAATATCAAATCTGAATATTGTCATAAAGTTGCAATGTTGCTTCTCTGTTACCTCTGAGGAGCACTTTAGAACAAAATATTTTGCTATGTTAGCCCCCATTTTTTATGTATTTATTTCAAAAATTACTGTTTTTTACTTTGAGTTCTCTATGTTGGGCTCTTCCATATTTGGAACTGCATGTAGATACAGCCATTTAGCAAAAATTTCCTCAGACTCTTTGCCCCTGAAAGAACAGCTTCCATTTTTTATTGTTTTTCCTTCTCCTATTCATATCAGCAAATTCAAAATGAATATCTTTATTATACTCTTGAGATAAATGACATTCAAGTACTGCATTCATCTAACAGCTGTAGATTATTTTGTCAGAAGATGAAACTGTTAAAAATGCAATGTAATGTATTTATTTACTTATCTATTTTTACATATTTATCTTATTTATTTGTTTGTTCATAGAAACATTTTAAACAAAAATTGTATTGAGTTCTTTTTCACAGTTACATCAGAAAAATAGATGAAGTAAACAAAGCTATCAGATATTTAAAACTTAAATAAAGGTGTTAAAAATTTTATTGCTAGAATGCAAAGACTTCTGGAAGATTACTTCTGAAGTAGTTTGGAATAAGAACATTTCAATTTTATAAATGATATCGTATTCAGTATTTTTTAAAGCACTATGTTCCTACATGGCAACACCTGAGCAATACTGACCTCAAAATGTTTTCACACATTTTGTAGGTAGACTGTGAATAGCATATGGGAAAAATATGCTGCAATAAATTCAAACTAGCTTAAGTATGTGGCAAAATAATGAATGTATTTACTAACTGTGGTGTACTGTATTTTCATCTTTTCTAAATCTATAACAAAATAGAGAGAAAAAGGAAATTCTGGCTTTGTAGGCACTGATATTTCAATAACAAAATAAATGCTAAGTGAAGAAGCAAAAATTTATTTTTTATGAATTTCAAATATTAGTTCATGTTGCATACAATATATATTCCACCACTTTATGAAACCATCACAAAGTGTTTGCAGTTCTGTGACCTTGTAATACTACCAATCTTAAGTAAGTAGAAATAAATGATGGAATAAATGGATGGATGGACGGATGGATGAATGCAGGGTGTAATAATAATAATAATAAAGTTCTGTGAATTTTAAGAAGGAAATAATAAAATCATGACTGTGATGTGTAACTAGTCATCATTTTAGCAGACAGTGTTGCTAATAAGCTCATTTGAAACAATACAGGCTACCACATCTCCTTATGTAACAAAAGCTTTAAATTTCTCTTTTCTTTTGTTAAAATGATAAGTAAAAATTGGATATTCTTCAGCATAATGGATCTGGAATTCGAATAAAAATAAATATCCCAAATATACAGTACGAACTGGATTAATAATATTAATTCAATTTGACCAAAATGTCATTTTTTGAGTGATCACTCTCATGTCAGTTGTAATGTTGTCCAAGTATTCCTACCAAGAGAAACATTCTTGTATCCAACAACAGATTAATTAAGAATAGAGAAGAAAAAAAAAAAAAAAAAAAACACAACATTTTCCTCTTTAAATTAGACAATCTTAGAAATTTGCTTCATAGGAAAATAACTGTTATTTTTAATAATAAGAAATTATCCATAAGGAGAAATAAAGATTTCTATACTACTCTCATAGTTTAAAAACAAATAATAAGATTTAAATGGAAACTGCCTCAATGAGAATGCAAAATATTTAAGAATTACATTTGAAATAATTTAGTGGAAACTTTCTTTTTCCATCTTCTGACATCGTGGTTCTCATCAACTTAACCTTTTGAGAAACTTGAAACTTCTGTCAAGATTTTATTACCTTTCAAAGGTAGAAATATATCAGAAAGGGATAACAACAATGAGACTATAAACCTCACTTAATTCAAAGATTGAAAATTACACTTATTTGGGAATAATTTTCACAATTTTGTTTTAAAATAAGTCAGAAGAACTTTGAGAAGTTTACTACACAGTAACGGTTTCTGCCAGTTCATTTATGACTTACTATATCTTTCCTTCCTCCTTTAATCCCCCTGTATATCATCCTCATTCATTACTGTCCGTAATAGCATCTCATTGGCTGTCTCAAAATATGGGAGCTAAAAATGAGGATTTCTGCCAAATGAGAGATTTGCATACAGACAGCCATTCAGGTTCTAAAGTTTTGAGAGGTTTTCTGTTAGCTAGCAAGGAAACAGAACAACGAGGAGGAAGGGCAATAGGTTCAATCACTGTGAGATTTAAAGGGGAACTTCAGTAAAAGCACATACAATTCTTGTCTCTTTCACCTTGAGATGAAAATACTAGTATGCTTGTGACGGTTCCCATGGTTGCACTTCTAGCCAGCTTAAAAAGTGAAGCTAGGACATATCCTCTTCCTCTTCTTGACCTTTGGTAAAATGGAAATGATATGAGCACTTATAACAAACCAAAGGAAACATCTTGTGGCTGGGCTTTTGTGCCCCCAGTCTTATTTTGCTCTTTTTGTTCTAGTTTTCAATTGCATTTATTTTAGTTGTGTTATATAAGGTATACATGAAATGCACACTTCAGCCATGGCTGAGCAGGTTTTAGTGTCTGTTTATATCAAAAATATATCTATTTAATAAATACCCTTTCTCCTTTCTTAATGTTCAAATGAAGCCTCCATTCTCACCTGTGCTTATGTATATGCAGTTTTTTAATAGTCTAAAGCCTCCTGTTTTCAGTATAACATAACAACATACTTAAAAGCCTTCCTGAATGGGGCGTGTGCACCTGAGAGAAATGGTCTCTAAAAGGTAACTCTCTATTGCAGCTGTTTTGACCTCTTCGTCATACACAGTACTAGTCTTTCTGTTTTCCTTGTTCTTACTTTGCCAACCTGATTGCAATGTATGTGAAACACTAGGCAATAGGCAGCAGGATTAGAAGTGCAGATATTTATTTAGTGACCTGTATATCAAAAGCTTGCTGGCTTATAATAGCTAATGATTTTACAATTCAGATGCTTTCCTTGTGCTGTCACTCCTGTTTAGATGTCTCAATGGATATTGATTTTGAACATCTAGTCTAGGTTGGCAAACTGCGTGTTCTCCTCCTCATCATCATCTTCCTCCACCTCTGTCTCCTCTTTCTCTTCTTCTTCTGTAGAGGTGCTATAATCTTCCTGGGCCGTGGAAAGGAGAAAGTCTGTGAGATAGACATTCTCATTCATAGTGCTGTTGATACCATTGCCTCTATTCATTGCCACTGCTTCTTCCTTCTCATTTTCCCATGCATCCTCATGCTGTTCCATAATGTACTGTGTGGTGTTGTGGGGTGCACGCATCCCAGGTGGACAGTACCTTCTGCCACCTTCCAGTGCCTGAGGCACGTGGAAACCCTTATTGCAGCTGTGATCCTTCATGTTACATAGCAGGGAACTTTCCCCATTTCTGCTCTTGCTTTTTTCTTCTCTGAGCCTGTTGCTGCCCATTGCTGACTCACAGGGCTGTTGCAACCCCAAGGAAGAGTTGCAGTTTTGGGCAGAATGGCAGGCCTGGGGCTGTCCATCTCCAGTGGCAGGACTGTGCATCTGGGACTCTTTGGGGCTGCGCTGCCCACCTGACCCTTGGTGGAGTGGCTTGGAATGGCGGTGACGCCTCACTCTTTTCCTCTGCCTCCTCCTTCCATTGTACTGCTGACGTGTCACCCCAGGCCTCTTGTGCCATGATCTCTGTGCAGGAGATTTGCACAGCTGTTTCTGCCCACTGCTGACTTTTGATGAAGATGCATGGATGTGGTGCATCTCTCCCTCTGGTCTTCCTTGCTTTGCTTTTCTGTTAAATTTTTGCTTCTCCTGTCTTGGCCAGCTTCTGCCTTTGCCAACCCTTAAGCCGATCCGGTTGGGTACATCCTTCCGCCATTGCCGTTGCCTGTCACGTCTACTATTACAGTGCTGCCTCAAGTTGGCTGCAGCTTGCAGAGTGATGTGGCTGCACAAGCATTGCAAGGGACAGCCTCCTCTGCCATCAGGGCTCCACTGTGTAACAAGGGTGATATTTGGCAAGTGGGGCCAGGAGAGAGCCCTGCACCTTGCCTGCCACATGCTGGCACCCAGCTGTCTCACCGTGCTCTGCCAACGTGGCTTCATCTGTGGTGGCCTGAGGGACAAATGGCAGACTGACATGCCACCCCACCCAGTGGCATGGTGTGACGTCATCAATGGAGTGATACCTGTGACAAGTGTCATCCTCTGTGACCTCAGCCCTGGTCAGCTGTGGGAGGACAGGGGATATCTGCACTTGCCTCCAATGTATACCCAGGCACCAAATCAGGTCTAGCTTTAATGTTAGTCCTAATTTTTCCTTCTGTCAAAGAACCTCATAAAGTGAATGAACTTTACCAATGTGGAGAGGAATATGTGGACGGGCTGTGTAGCTTTCACATGCCTGCACTGCCAAATTCCTTGCTTTCTCGGCTTCAAACCATGTGTCCAGTTCTCCACATTGCGTGTTGAAATTAATTCCTGTCCTTTCATGGACATCAGAAAGACAGATAGCAGACCTACCTCAAGATTCATTATCCATACATACTTTAATTCTACCGCACCAGGCACTGCTTGTAGCATCCGTTTTATTGGCCTTCCCCAGTGCACAACAAACAAACAAATAAATGAATAAGGGTGTCTGTTATGGTGAGAGAACAAAGCCTTACAGAAGATAGCTAGATTGAAGACAAGTCTTATACATTTATTTCTGGAAAAACAGATACTGTGACCTCATTCTTATCACACAAATATAAGGTTTACTTGCTTGATTGTTTGTTTGTTCACTTTATTATTTTTTTTTCATATGTTTGTCTCTGTGAAGCTTTTCAAGGCCTGTGCAGCTGGGAAGAAGTGAACACTAGGAATGTATGGCTTTAGCTGTACACTGATAGATCAGGGTCATGGTTTTGTCTTATGAGATGCAGATTTACATCAGGTTCTGTATTCATCATTTGCTGAGAGATATTGCCAAGTACTTGACATGTAAGTTATTTGCATGCAGCATTTCAGAGAAAATAATATTTTCTTCCTTTTTTTTTTTTTTTTTTTTTTTTTTTTCCTAGTCCACTAACTTTCACTTGTTTTTCTCCTGGAATAGTGTCCAAATCCTTCCAAATCCAGAATGTATTAAAGATAAAAGGGGAAAAAAAAAATGTATGGCCTTAAGCTTTCAAAAGATGAACAAAGATGAGTTGCGTCTATTCCCAGTGTTAAGCTTGGGTATTTTTGTTACCAATTGTGTTATCATTTGTCAACGCACGATGGCAGTAGCAGCCCATGAAATGATTAACTGATCATTGCTTTAGTACAAGTCTCTTACTCATTCTTTTCTACTGATAGCTACAGCTTTTGCTTACGAATCTTGATAGCTGCTCAGCTCAGCTTAACAGAAGACTGAAAAAGAAGATGAAGGTTCATAGTATTTGTTCAGTCAAGGTGTCCTGAACTGTTGCCCCAGATACAATTTGTGATCTCAACCTCAATGTATATACCTGAATGTATACAGCGACAGTCTGGTGACAACACTGACCGCAGAGACTTTTTGGAAAGCTTTGTCTTACCATGTTAACTATTGTAGGTTCTGTGGTCATTTTTTATCTCTCAGTCAGATTTTAGCAATTAGGAGGCCTTCCCAAATCAAAAGAAGAATTTACTTAGCAGCTGATCCGGCTAATAATATTCCTTTATCTGTGATGAGTTTTGAGAGGGATCAAAGGTGTTTTCAGGGTAGATGTAGAAATATTCTGTACTGACACAGCAAATACAACTTTTTCCAAGCTATTATCACTTCAGTATGTCAGGGAAAAAAATTTTAAGACATGCAAATGCAATTTAATATTCGTAGTGATTGATTTAATTTAATTTGATGTCGTTACTTATCTCCTTGTTGAATACTGGCAGCTTCAGCAGGATGTGTCTACATGGATTCCCTCTGGATGCACTCTTCAATACAAACCAGATATTTAACTCAAGCTCCCTGTAACCCGAAGGAGTTGCATAGTGTTGGATTCCCATGGGTCTCCCAACCTGAGCGAGACTGGTTTGTGCGTAATGCACATTCGTATTCATCAATGGACTGTGTTACTGAAAGAACAGTGTATCCTTATAGCTCCAGAACCTAGCAGAAGACATAGCCTTGTTGCTGCAAAAAGCCAGGTTCACAGGCTTTACCTAGACAGGCACAAGGACAGCATAGCTATGCTGTTTCAGCCACCTAACTCCCTCCAGCACTTCTATCCTCCAAGCCAAGACATGGTTCACAAGTTACTCATTCCTCCTGCAGCAGTCCTAGAGGATGTACTCGTAAGATGTCAGACATACCACTGTTGCACTGAAAAGTCTATAAAATGTAACAGCAATCTTTTTCTTTTAAAACTAGCTCTAGTTTTACTTGTTCAATTATCTTTTCTGATAAGATTGACTTTCTAGCAAAGAGGAACTTGCAATAATTACATGTGAAGATATATGGCTTTTCTATTTCTAGGATTTGCTAGTGCTAATCTCTGAACTGTTTTTTGAAGTGACAATAGTATCAAGTTCATTGCTTCTGATAATACAGATAGTGTAATTGTAGTGTAAGATGTGGACAGTTAAGGAAATCTGAGCAGAATACAGATTTCCAGACTATGGATTCAGAACAAGTAGAAATACTGTTGTACAACCTGGAGAATGGATGGAGCAGACCTGAAGACTTGCTGCCATGATGTTTCTTAGCCAACAGATTAATGGGAACTGCAGCTGTTATGGGCTCCATCCCCTGGCACTAAAGTCCTGCACTGTGGAAAGAGTCAGACACCTACTTTCAGTTCTGCCTTGCAGCCAGCAGCTCAGACATTGCAGGTGGTTACCTACCACTGCACAACTTCTGTGCTTGAAGAGTACGATTGTGACCAAAATGTCAAGGGAGACAGATAAGCACAGGAATTGAGTGCAGAAAAGCTGGGAATCGCTGTTTGTTTGTTTGTTTGTTTGTTTGTTTGTTTTTTATTCAGTTCTTTATTTTTAATAGACTTTCCAGGCTCTTGCCACAAGACTTGAGTATTTAGCAAAGGGAATCTAACACTTTCCATTCACTACTCAAAAACTTAGGCTCTGCATGCAATGAATATATATGTTTTTCAGTTTGGAGGAACAGAGCATTTAAATGTTATTGCTGCTTTGCTCTAGAAGCAGAACACCTGTTTGTGTGTTGAAAATACACCTCTTTGTATTCCATGAAATAATTTTGAAGCAATCATTTGATGCTAGGGCAGTCTATGTCTGTGTCTGTGCATACAAATTCTTCCTGATTCAGGTGCTGAGAGAAGTGTTTGAATTTTTGACATAGGATTTTCTACTGTTACAGTGTTCCTCATGCTTCTACCTTTTTCAAATCCACCAACCTGTACACACATCTGATGTCTCTCTTATCCTACTTTAACTTGCTGTCATCTTCATTTTAAAGTCTGAATTAATCTGCAGTTAAAAGTCTTTTGTATAGTGTGGATATATAAGGATTATACTGTATAGTACATGTTAGATTAAGGAAATAAATCTATTTATTTCATGATTATTATGTTGTACATTTTGCTCCACACCATGGTAATTATTTTCAAAGAATAATTTGTTGTAATATTTTTTTCTTTAGTGATTCTGAAGTGAGGCTCAGATCCTGTTTGTTTGGAAAATTCAGTGGGTCTAAAAATCATACTAAGTTTTTCAGGGTCTGGGAGCTTCTATAACTCAATGTTGATGTCTCCACTTGGGAGAGGAGAACTTTTTGGAGAGATATTTCACTGTTACAGAGTGTTGCATTGCCAGCATTTTTGGCATCTCATTACAAGAGATTCTGACATCTTCCTCTCTTGTTTGCAGAGCAAAACAAAAGGAAAGCTGGTTTCTGTATGTGTATCTGCTGAAAATCATTTTTAATCTACTAGTTTAGTCTATTTATTACATCCAGGAATAGTTGAAAAAGAAGCATGAATTGATATCTGAGACTTTCTTTTTCCCTAAAATAATTTTCCTAATTTATTGCCTGAATTCAGTTTGATCCTCCTTTATTTTTTTGTAAATGAGAAATGCAGACTGATAGTATAGGCACAAGACTGAAGGATATTTCAAATGTGGAACCCTTACCTTCTTGGAATCAATAGGTATTTTGCCACTGACATTTTTACAACTGGGATTTGATCCTCAGTGTCTAATGCTGAGATTTCCAAGACATTTATTTGTACTGTTTTTACTTAGGCTTTGCTTAAATCAGTAAGGTTTATTCATGCTTATTTTGTGAAAACAGTGTGAATATAACTCGAGTAAAAAAAATTTGAAGAATTTTCTGTCACAAAAGTCAGTGGAAAATGAAAGCTATACTACCACTCATGGCTTTGATCATATTCTCTCAGAGTCTTCACAGTGACCAGAAAAAATAAGTAAGTATAAATAGAGTTGTCTAGTTTCTGCATCTCCCAGCACAGCCTTTTTAATATTGTGGATACAAAACATTACATTTCTGACCAGAGGAAATTCTCTCAGAGTCTTCACAGTGACCAGAAAAAATAAGTAAGTATAAATAGAGTTGTCTAGTTTCTGCATCTCCCAGCACAGCCTTTTTAATATTGTGGATACAAAACATTACATTTCTGACCAGAGGAAATTCTCTCAGAGTCTTCACAGTGACCAGAAAAAATAAGTAAGTATAAATAGAGTTGTCTAGTTTCTGCATCTCCCAGCACAGCCTTTTTAATATTGTGGATACAAAACATTACATTTCTGACCAGAGGAAATTCTCTCAGAGTCTTCACAGTGACCAGAAAAAATAAGTAAGTATAAATAGAGTTGTCTAGTTTCTGCATCTCCCAGCACAGCCTTTTTAATATTGTGGATACAAAACATTACATTTCTGACCAGAGGAAATTCTCTCAGAGTCTTCACAGTGACCAGAAAAAATAAGTAAGTATAAATAGAGTTGTCTAGTTTCTGCATCTCCCAGCACAGCCTTTTTAATATTGTGGATACAAAACATTACATTTCTGACCA
>PPHD01018713.1:3618-14422 GCA_002909625.1 Bambusicola thoracicus | reverse complement strand
TTTATGTTAAAACAGAGATTACAATCAAAGCACTAAGAAAGTTTGGCCTGTAAGTTTCTATAGAGGGACACTTTGTCCTTCAAAATACTTCAACTTTATCATTAAAGAAATTTGACAATTGCCTTGGACTAGAAAAAAAGTTCAGATCTACTGAAGATTGCATATATTTAGCTTGCCTACCTCTAATGTAATACAGTGAAAGGATACTACTGAAGCTAAACAGTCAGTAGAAGTTTTCTACTTCCAAATTTTGTCATTTGTAGTTCTGGGAATGTTCCAAATTGAATATTTTTGTCATTTGATCTAATGAAAGTCACTTCTTAGACTGTATCACAATTCCATCTTCTAAGAAGTTTGATAATGGTCTAAGTAAACTGAAAAAGTTTAGTTACTAAAATTCAAAACAAGCTGAGTAAATTTTTGTAGTGATATAGGATTGTTGTCAAAAATATTCTTGAATAGGAAATGAACAAAATCATATGCTGTACCTCACAATTTTGCTGTGGTATTGTAACATTTGTACTGACTGAAGTCAGAGTTGTTAATCCTTAAATGTATTTACATTTTATAATGTACATTTTTAGAAAACTTTGTCTTAAAAATCACTTGAAAAATCTTTATTGAAACAAAATGGCTACAACAGCAAATCCTAGGTAGATTAACCAATCCCAAACTCAAATAATATATAGATCTAAGGAATTCACGTGTAGATACTACTGGTACTGACAGAAAGTGCTATTAATTTAGGAGTGGAAAGTGAGTTTCAAGAACACCAAAATAGGCTAAGGAAGGGTGAAATCACTGAGACTCTTAAAATGACTAGACCTTCAATCAGAAATCCTTTATTCACGTTGTTAGTCTTTCTTATGACATCCCATTAATGGCTTCACAGCAGAACAGAGGTCATCATTTAGCATGATATAGAAAGACAGCCACATTAGAATCAACTGATCTGAATTTTGTACAATTTTCCCACTTCGAACTGGGAGTCCAGAGATGGATAATATGAAGATCTGAAAATTCTAATCACGGAAAATGAAGTATTCAAGTCAAAATGACATGATATTCAAGACTACTGAGAAAATTCTTTTGATTTTACACTACCACAGATTTCTGAAAATAAAAACATTCTTTTTATTTAAACAGAAGTATTTCTGAGTACAATTAACTATTCTTTAGTCATTATAGAATTTCTGTGAGGTATAAACTCATGGAGTGAGGCAGCTGACAGATTCAGTTGAGTTTGAAATTTGAACCCAGAGAAAAATATTTCACTTTTGCTATATGGATAATAACAGTGAATGAAGAAAAGTCCTATATGATACTTCTCCATAATGACTCCACAGACAAGTCTGAACACATAGTTTAATACTAGCTACTGTTTGGCTGACTCATGCAAGCACCTTTGCTCCACTAATAGCCAGGTTTAACTTGCTTTGGTTTGTCACAATATGTACAGAGGCAGAGCAAGAAGTAGAAAAACTAGTGCTACCCATTTTGTCATCATGTTATCAAAAGATTTTGAACAATTTCTTGATACATGTGCATGGGTTGCTCAAGAGGATGCTGGCATAGTGTCTATTTTCTATTAAATCCACAATGACACTTTTGGCCCAAGACATTTTTTTCAGGGATGGAAGAGATTAAGTGTGTGCTCTGCTCCTACACAAAAACAACAGCAGTAGAGTATCTCTTGTTGTTTTTTATCATTTTTTTTCATTCAAATAAAGCCCCACTTAATACTGGAGCATTACCATTTCTTCTGATTTCATGCACTGATCAGAAACTCTCTGCTGAACTGTATGCAGAAAGAGCTTTGAAACAAATTTAATGAAAATTTCATCTCTTCATCTTAAGTACTTTCACAATAGGCAACAAAGTATGGGAAGAGACCATGACAGAGAACAGAATCTAGAAGGCAAAGTTGAAACTTGGGGGGAAAAATCAGCACAAAGCATAAGCAGCAGTGCAATATCCAAAAAATTGTGAGCAGATGGGGATCAAGGCTGCCTTGTGGACACATGACTCTGCAAATCATCAAACTGGCTCTTGAAAAACAGTAAAAATCTACATTCAAGAAAAACAAAAACAAACAAACAAACAAAACAGTTTTATTTCCTCTCTCTCTGGCTTTACTGGGTGAAAATGATATGATTTATTTTGATTTGCCCAATGACATGGGACATTCTTCAACAGATTTACATGACTCCTGTACATCTATTTGCTTGCGAGCTAATTGTAGAACAACTCTTTATAATCAGTGGTGAGAGACAGGATATTTTACAGTAAAAATCCTCTCATATCAAAGCAGGCATTTAACATAGGTCAACTGAGTAGCATCCCAGAGGTGAATAGCTATTGTTGGAGACTGTAGAGGAGGTACCTCTGATACAGAAATTTTGCTCACCTATAGCCAGGTAAGATGGATTTCTTTTTCTTTTTTTTTTTTTTAAGTCTGGATTCTAGTCTATCGTTTATGAAAAACTGTATTACTTTTTTTGGACAGCAAATAAAGCTTAACTATATCCTTCCTTGAATAGCAGGCCCTCAGGAGAAGATAAACATATCCTCCTTGTTGAAGAGCCTTCTCTCTTTGAAAGATTGACTGGGAGCCCAGGAATATTTATTTAAAATTTAGTTGGGTTTATCCAGAGCAAAATGTTTTATTAGAAGCATATACATCAGTCTAAACACATTTTCAGAATCCTCATCTCTCTTCTCTTGACATCTCTTCGTGGTCTCTAGTTACTATATAACACAATTCTCACCGTGCATTGCTTTTATGGGCAGATGGTCTATCTTTTATGAATGGCAATTTGGTTATACAACAATAAGTTCAATATAATCATAAAAACAATGTCAAAGAAATAAAGAAAAATATTAAGGGGTATAGGTATGTTGTGGCACAATGAGAGTGAGCAGTGCTTTGTAAATTATTAACATATTTTTAAAAGTTTAGCTACAGAATCTATTCCAACCAGAGGAAGAAATTTTCTTTGTTGTGAATATTAAAGGTCTAGGCTTGTGCGTGCTTTTCCTAAAATTCAGAGCATCAACAATTGTATTTTATATACATGAATGGATTTTTTTTTCTTCCAGCAATTCTAAGTCTTTCTTAGTATTCAATAATGTCATCAAATATGGGTAAAATTAAGGTCAGAGAATAAGTCTACTCATAAATAAACAACCACCACAAATATGTCTTTTTTACTTGGGCTAAATAAATTTTCATGTCAAGAGGATATTATTTAATTAAAACAACAGTAATGGCCTATTGCTTTTTTAACTATTCTTTGTGAAAAGAATACTGTATCTGATCTGTAACAAATGAGAACTGATACAAGAACAGTATTACCACAACAACATATTATCACGCAAATAAATATGACTAGAGCAACAAACTTCTGAGGTTTATAACAGGCTTGAAAAAAAATAATGATTTTAAATATTCAGAATATTTTTTTGTGGTGCTGTTAAATTTATTCCTAACTATACTGAAGAAATCTAAATAGAGATTATTTTGCAGGTATCAGAATGAGAAAGCTACTCCTGCTGAAAATTAAACACTTTTTTTCCTTTCAGATTTATTTTTTCTTTTTCTTTTCAATATGCAGGTCAGATGAAAGCAAGAAATAAATAATTAAACAACTTAAAGTTTCCTCAAGTAATTGTTTATGAATGACGAGGCAGATTTTATGCAATAGGTCACTGATAAAAGCACTTATCACTGAACAAAATGAATTTGATGTAAATCACTAGTGTTCAAGTGCAAAACTAGTCAGTTAGATCAGAATCAAGCCGAACACTAGTTATTAACCTGCATTGTTAGCAACAATAGCTGCCAAGTAGTTTTCAGTATTTTCTTCATGAACCTTTGTTTAGAGGCCAAGATTTAGACAGCTTCAGTTGGTTTTGCATAATTGCTATGTGTGCTTTATAAGTCTGTGTGTAGTGAATGTGTTCTTCGGTAATGAAAGTCTCACATGTGAAAATAAGTCTCTTTCTACTTTTGAAGAGCTTCTTAAGAAAGCTATTGTACAGCTAAAAAAGAACAAAATGAAACGGGTGTATCTAATATAACTTACATTTAGTTAAAGATATTTTTTTCAAATATATACCCCCTTATTTCCCTGTATTACTTTCACTTTTGCTAATGTTTTATATTAATTACCAGAGTGACTATAATTTGCAGTGTTTCTGAAAGATTTACTGTTTCAAATCTGTTCATGTAGGATATAGTTGGCTTTAGGGTTTGTATAGCAGAAATGAGAAAATCCTTCTCACTCACAAGCAAGTGCATATTTTCCATACAAGTCACAGTAAGCAGGTAGGTTGTGACATGAAAACTCCTATTAGCAGATGAAATCAAAAGGAAGTCTACTGATGCTTCAATTAAACTGATTTTAAACAGAATCAGTAACAACCCATTTGTGTAACACTTCCCCTACCCCAAAATTACTGTTACTGTGATTTCTCCCAGAAAAGTCCTTCAGATTTGTCTTGGAAACTACCCGTGTCAGTAAGAAATCTTGGGATCAGAACTCAGGTTTATAATGTTTGAATTAGAATGAGGAATGCCAGGAGAGTGCCATACTTGCATTAGGAATACGTGTTATAAGAAATAAAAGTTAGCTTGATATTGTGATTAATCATACAGTGTTTATGAATTAACTGTGACACTGAACCATTTTTGTCGTATCATAGCACCAATGGAGGACTTCCAGTTCCTCTGTTTCCCAACTGTTTAGTTTAAGTTCAACAAACAAACAACTAACATGAAGCAAGACCTCTTCTTGTTTACAGAGTTCAGGGAGGTTTCTGTGGATGCTGTCAGAGGGCAGTGTTTCTACTGAAAACTGGACTTTAACCAGATTGCAGATCTGTGCATACATGTGCTCTTGGGGATTTACAATCCAAATCCCATTATAGAATGAAACTTTTGTAGCACTTCATAGTTGTCTCTGCTTTCCTGTTACAGCCTACTCTTCTTTTAAAGTAACTAGTAAGACTGACATTACCCCTTATCCTGTAGTTTACATCTTACTTTCAAGTTTAGGTACAATGAGTTGACCGGCATTAGATTGGCAGTTGTAATTCCCATTTTCTCATAATTTGTCATGGTTATGATCCACTTTTAATGTGTATATTTTTAGAAAGACTGCCCAAATATACATGTGCTACTTAGTACCATCACTAGTAAGTGAGAATTAACAGTTAAAATCATTAAGACTATGATTTTTGGAAAGATGATGTGATTAGTCTTGCTCACTCTGAATGCTGTGGAGCACTTTCTCATTGCCCTTCCAAGTAATGATGTTAAATCTTGTATCTTTAATATAAAGCGTTGCAAGGTACTTGGAAGTGTCAACAGGAAGTCAACAAAGCTTTTAAAAGGAGTGGAATGCATGTACTATGAGGAGACACTGAGGATGCTTGGGTTGCCTAGTCTGGAGAAAAGAAAGCAGAGAGGATATCTCACTGATGCTTACAATTGTCTGAACGGGGGAAGCATGAAGAGAAGTGTTGATGTCTTCTTCCAGTCACAGAGGACAGGACACGTGGGAGTAGCACAGAGCTGTATCGTTGGAGGTTCACATTAAATATTAGGAAAATTTATTTACCATGAAAGTAGTCAAACACCAGAATAGGCTTTCTAGAGAAGTGGTTGACACCCCATGGTTGTCAGTGTTTAAGAAGAATTTGGATAATGTTCTCAGTAAGATGCTTCAATTTTTGATTAGTCCTCAAGTGGTCAGGCAGTTGAACTTGGCAATCCAACTGAACCATTGCATTCTAAACTGTTGCACTTAATGAGGAATTTTATTTTGTGGCAAATTAGAAGGATGGCAGTAATTTATGCAAGATTCCTTCAACTCACAAATGAAAATGATGATAAGAACCTTGGACAAGAGTCGGACAACATATTCTTTGGGAGCTAATTTCTTGCTTTTTTAAAGAAAATGTTGTAACAGGAACATTTTAGCCAGCTGATTTGCAAATGCAAGTTCAATTATATTATATTTTGGGAGGAATTAAGCTTACACCAAAAACCACATAACTGCTTGTGTTTTGTGACATTATCCTCTTTGCATCTAAAATTAGAAATACGTTTGTGGGGTTTTTGTTTTGTTTTGTGTTTTTTATACACGTATACGTGCAGGGTATTGCAGAAACAAAAAATAAAATCCACTTTTTCTGACTGACTCAATAAATGCTTCATGTTCCTTTTGAGAAAATAACAGGAGAAAGAAAGGAACACACAAAAAAACCAGCCCTTTGTCTACAAAATGATAAGATTTGACCCAACAACAGTGTAGTCCAACAAAATGTACTGGTACATAGATATTTTGCTGTAACTGTGAGAAAAAAAAAACCACAGATGTTGAATGTGTTCAAGTCGTTAAGTGGTTTATAAGCAAACTAGGGAGAAAAAAACCACTTATCTCTTTTCAGCTCTTTTTTTTTTTTTTTTTTTTTTTTGCTTTCTGCTTTTCTCTCCATATTCACACTTAACAGTGAAATGTACCTTTTTAACTCACAGTGTGCATTTCATCCTGTTTGATGTCATGCAATTTAGCCTACTGTCCCAAAGCTGGCTCGGATCATCTGTGGATCTAGGACACTAGGAATCTGGATAATTTAGAATGTAAATAAATTCTTTTTTTAACAGCATTTGTGTGTAACATCTGGCTGATGATCCCAAAGTGTCCTAAGAAAAGAAGCAAACTCAAACAAATCTCTGACAAACATAATATCTTTACAAAATTTTAAAATAAATTGAAGTCTGTTGTGGTTTGAATACATTTTTTTTATACTTTAATAGAACAGTCTGAAAAACTTCTTGTTTCTTGCGCTTTGGGTAAAAAAAATTATGAATGCTGAGAACATTGAGGTTTCTTCCTCCCAAGTAAAATCAATGTTTATAGCATGGCAGTGCTCTTTTTGACATGCTGTCGAGGCTTCTCAAACACATGTACATTGACTTACTGCTTTGTAAGAATGTGACTATTAAGTGTTATGCACAATAATTATGCTTGTATTCAGCAAAAAATTCTAAGAACTGTACATTACCTGTAGGTAATTACTCAAAGTTTTATTCTGGGTTTGTGATAATGATAACTGCAGTTTAGCAATCAGCAGATTCTGGAGAGGCAAAAATGTGTTAAAGGTCTTAGACAGTGACCAAAAACCAAATTACTATTTATCCCTTACAGCTTTCCCTTGCAAAACAAATTGCTTATGGCTAAATATGTAAACAGGGCTTGAAATTAAAATATTACCATCCTTTCTTGTTAATTTGCCAGACAGCATGGATACAGAAGTTTTGCGGTCTGTCGGAGGCACAATCTAATATTTCATAACTAACATAAACTCACAGCATAAGATTTACATGAAAAGACTCTTTTCTCATCATTGCCAAGAACTATTTGTAATGTCTGGTCATAACTGAACAAAATTCTGTTACTTTCAAATTTCACCTTGACTTCTGTATAAGTTTCGTATATTGAAGGATAAAAAAATTTACCAAACCAGAAGTTAAAAAGGAGACAGGCAGACACAGGAGTAAAAGATGAAAAATGAGAGATTATCAAACTACATGCAAGCTAAAACTTAGAACACTGAAACAGATAGTTTGATAAGGTAAAGGCTGGGCTACTGTGAACTGAGATATTCATTAGAATAAAAAAAGAATTGTGTTTGTAAGAGTTTTAAAGTAAACTAAGGAAACATAAGCAAAATTGGTTAGAAAAGACTAATGGGGTATTTTGGTTTCATTTACTCTGATACTTTGCCTTTATAATTTAGGGATGGTCAAGCCCTCCTTTCAGTAAGAGCAGTGAGAATATACAGAGATGATTCATCTTTTCTTTTAGCATGTGTCAGTGCCTATGTGAATGGTGTGAAACTGGTCAGTTGCTTGCAGCTGAGGCACAAAATCATTGTTCTTTCATTTTCTTCTTAACTGTTAATAGCCATGCCGGTACAGTCTTCTTCCTAACAATGAAATTTCTCACTATCTCTTTAAGGAACCTTTAATAAATCTCCTTTTGCATCTGGCTTGTTTTTCAAGACTCCTTTGACCATGATTCAAATGCAGTAAAGATGGCAGACAGAATATGCCTATTACTGGAATATGTTCCAACTTTTTCTTCTCTCTCAAGTCATTCCATGTACCAGTGTAAATAAATAGTCAGGCTGGAGTTAGCTGTCTGTGCATCTTTACATTTTGTGGTTCATTTTTCACAAGGCTCTCTTCCCTTTTTAATTCTTGCACCACTATCACCTATTTTGGACTTTAGTTCACCAACAAAACAGTAGCAATAATTGAAAGAAAAAGTAGAAAAAAGGGTACTGGCAATCTTTGTGCAGCATCTGTGCAACACCTGTCTAATAGCTCACTAACATTTCAAGTTCTCAGAAGCTTCTTTGCCCTTTTATTTCTTTGTAAAGTGTTCTTTGCCAAGAATACTCAACAGTGAAACAGAATATTGCCATATTTCTGGGGAAAAAAAAAGCCACCACAAAACGACAACCAAAAAAGAAAAAAACAAACCCAAACAAAAGAAAGATATTTGCTACTCAGGATCATTCTTAGAAAAACTGCAGAATATCTGTTCTCTGAGAGGAAATTAGATAGATTCAAGTATGGTAATTTGCAGTGAAGAGGAAAATGAGAGCAGGGTTATCTATCTAAAAATGTCATGCAAGTTCATTTTATGTCAAGCAGGACTATTAGGACATCACTTAGTATCCAAGTAAATTTATCTATATGGAAGGATAAGCAATGTAAGAAGCTCAGAAAGACAAAGTGCATGAGTTATTTTGACTATATTAGGCTTTAGATTTGTTTTCCCATTTCTACTCTTAAAGATGGCACATAAAATAACATCATAAGAACATTTTATTACATTGCGCTATGGCGCAATCTCTCTGTTTTTAATGTAAGTACAGCTGTAAAAGTAATGCATTTACATTAAGTGAACAACAAATCTATTAACTTTTTAATGTTTGTCTATGAGGATAGAGGAATAGCTGACTCACTAGGCTACCTCTGTGGAAACTGCAACACTGAACTTAAAAGCAATGATGTTTTGACAAAACATTTCAAAACCATTCCATAAATTTGATTTGATATCCATTCCATAAATTTTCCTCAAACTGAAGTGTAGATATAGTCAAATAATACACACTGAAAGCACATTCTTAGGGCTATGTATTTTTTGCATGACATTTCACTGTTTTGTTTATAAAAAGACCACAAAGAATGTATGTTAGCATAAGCCAAAGCAATTTGTTTTGGAAACAGCTGTAGAATTCCAAACATGTGAGAATGTCATAACGTCACAAAAAGCTCCAAATAAAAGTTCTCAGAGTTCTTTTCTATTTTTCCCCAGATCTGACCACAAAATAAGAAAATTTGCTTTCTTGCTTTGATCAAACGTCTCTAAAGTTTCTTTAGTAGTTGTAGAATAACAATTAATGCTTACATAACTTAGGAAAAAGAAACAAAAACATAGTTTATTTTCTCAAATTCAGGCTAAGTAATATGCTAACAATCAAAGTAAGATACGAACCTGAGTATTATGCACAGACATTTTGTCAAATAGGTTGTGCCTACAGCCAGTACAGAAAATTCGGTATGAATATTCACAGCAGAAAGTGCTTTATCTGACAGGGAGCACTTGCTGAAGCAGAGACTCTATGTAACAACATGCAGTGGATTAAAAAGGGAGTGTTTGCATAAAGGGATGTTCAGGTTACAAAAAAGGAATGGATATTTCAGAGGGAGCATTCCATTACAGGAGTAATCTTTCTCCATTTTGTCCTAATAACTTCAGATATCTGTCTGCATGATTGAAATTTAAAAGTAATCACATTTCTATTGATAAAAGATGAAAATCTTTTCTTAGAAGATTTTTCTGTTGCTCTATGAAGAAAGAAAAAGAAAATACTGTCAGCTGAGACACAGACACCATCCAAAGCTTAATGGTTTAACTACATCTAGAAATGTATGCTTTCTTTCTGTCAAAAAAATATGAGGAAAACAGACCAAAAAAACCCACAACAAAAGAAAATTCACTTAACAGTTAAAAAAAAAAAAAAAAAAAAGCACCATGTATCATCAGATTTAAAACTACAGATAGGTTTTTGTTTGTTTGTTTTTTGCTTTAAGTAGCCACGTTACTTCTTGAAAAAGTGTTTATTTTACAGAAGCAAAACACCATTCAGGAGACAGGACCATGTCTTGGGTCACTGAAAGTAAGGTATTTACAGTGGTAGTCACTGTAGGTGAGTGTAGCTTCCTTATCTAAGGGTGTGAGTGATTCCCTTGCCTATTGGGACTTCACAGTTCTTGGTGTTTTCTGTTTTATTTGTGATGTCCTCTCAGATTCTGAAAATAATCTGTTCAGATTTAAGTACTGAGAAAGTCGATACTAAGAGAGCTGGAATAACCACTGCTGAACAAGTATATCCCTCAACTGTTGCATATTTCTGCATGCAACAAACTTTCCTGGATGTCTACATCCCATGCTAGTGCCCCTATTAATATCTTACCACCAAAGTTTTCTGCTCTGTCTCTGGACTCTGAGGAAATTAACAACCTGATTAACATTCTGAATATTCCTCATCACATTATAGGCCTCTGATCATAGTTAAAATTCTGTGGTTAACATGAGCAAATTCGATGAGATCATTATAACACTGCAGCTTGAACTCCATGAGTTTTTCTGCTTTCAGCAGCTTTTTCTTCTTCTTCTTCTTCTTCTTTTTTTTTTTTTTTTTTTTTTTTTTTTTTTTTTTT
>PPHD01018712.1:0-14424 GCA_002909625.1 Bambusicola thoracicus | reverse complement strand
GCTGAACGAGCCCAGCTCCCTCAGCCTGTCTTTGGAGGGGAAGAGCTCCAGCCCTCTGATCATCTTTGTGACCCTCCTCTGGACCCTCTCCAACAGCTCTCTGTCTTTCTTGTACTGGGGGCCCCAGATCCCCATCCATTTGTACTAAAAAAAGGGAAAATAAATGGGAGAAGAAGATGACGGAGGTTTGAAGACGACGACAACGGAGGGGGGGAGAAGACAACGATGGAGGGGGAGAGGAAGAAGAAAAAAGACAAAGAAAAAAAAGATAAAAATGTGGAGAAAAAAAAAACAGAATAAAGAAAACAGAAACTAAAAATAAAAAAAAAATAAAAGTCAGAAAAACAAAATAAATAAATACGAAAACCAACAACCGAAGAAAAACCCATAAAATAAAACAAAACAGCTCTCTTTCCAGAGAAACGAAGCCCCGGAGGGCGAGGAGTTTGGGGAAGCGCCGCAGTGGGACCCGCCCGCCTCGTTTCATCACCACGGACAGCGGCCGCTGCCGGGCAGCTCCGGGCAGAGCTCAGAGCGCCGAGAGTGGGGAGATGCTCCACGGCTGGGGAGATGCTCCACAACTGAGGGCTCTTGCACTGTGCCGCACGAATTGTGGCATTCATCTCCCCTCCTCGGTATTTACACCGTCCAGTGGAACACTCGGGATCTGAGGTGCCCTACAGACTTTGTTCCCTGCTAGGAAGCGGTGATCTCAGATGGAGAGGAATGAACCCAACAGAACAAACTTGGGAAAGGCAGCCCTGAGCATGGAACTGTGACACACATGAGGGAAAGGACCTCGATGGGCTGAGCAGTGGGCATAGAACCTCATGAGGTTCTACAAAAGCCAAGCACAAGGTCTGCATCTGGGTTGCTGCAAGCTCCGCTATCAGCACAAGCTGGGGAATGTGAGGACAGAGCACAGCCCTGCCAAAAAGGACCTGGGGGTATTGGTGGGTGGGAAGCTGGACATGAGCCAGCAATATGCCCCCACAGCCCAGAGAGACAAGTGTATCCTGAATTGCATCCAAAGCAGTGCAGCCAGCAGGGCAGGAAGGTGATCCTTCCCCTCTACCCTGTGCTGGTGAGGCCTCACCTGTAGTACCGCATCCAGATGTGAAATCCTCAGCACAGGAGGGACACAGAACTGTTGGAGTGTGACCAGAGGAGGGCCACAAAAATGATCACAGGGATGGAATGCCTCTCCTACCAGGAAAGGCTGAGAGCTGGGGCTATGCAGCTGGAGAAGAGAGGGCTCTGGGGAGACCTAAGAGTGGCCTTCAGTATCTCAAGGGGCTGTAAGAAGGAAGGGGATAGTCTGTAGCAGGGTCTGTTGTAACAGGACATGGGGAAACCATTTCAAACAAAAAGAGGGGAGATTTAGTCTCAATATAAAGGAAAAGTTTTTTGCACTACGGGCAGTGAGGAATTGGCACAGGTGACCCAGAGAGGTGGTGCCACTTGGAGACACCCAAGGTCAGGCTGGATGGGGCTCAGAGCACCTGACAGCTGTGGGTGTCCCTGTTCATTGCACGGAGTGGGACCAGGTGCCCTTTAAAGGTCCCTTCACTCTCAAACCATTCTACAGTTCTACTATGAGAAATCAGTGTTAAAGAAACGGCCAGCAACAGAAACACACCACAACTGCATCTATGAAATTTCTGTCCTAATGAAACTCTTCTCAGCATAAAGCATGCATCTGCCACAAGACGCACTGCACAGAAGCAGCTCAATATCCCACGTACTGTGCAGCAATTTATCTGCTTTGAAAGGCCACAGAGCTGCAGGACTGAAGGCAGGAGCTGCTCCGCTCTCCTACCACGCTAAGCATCTCTGCTGAGCCTGCTAACAAGGACAAAAGTGCAAAATGACCCAACTCAGAAAGGCTCCACCATTTGCACAGCATCTTTACGGCATGCTGCATAGGAGCACGAAATGCTGAGTGAAGTGCGAGCACCGAGACACGGCTTATCACCCCAAGCTGACCAATGCCCTGAGTTTGATGGCATCCAGTTACCTCTTCATCCTCCTCCTCATCTTCAACATCCAGGATACCCGAATCCTGCTCAGACATGGGGCTAGTGTTCTTTACCTCCAAATCTGAGCCTGCGCAGGCTTCTTTCTTGGACTTCTTCCCCCCGCTTATCCTGGGGTGCTGCGATACAATATTGTCCAGGTTTCTTTGCTGCTGTGCCTAGAAAAAAAGCAGATTTCAAGCTTTACGACTGCATCCTCGGATGTATTTTTCGGCCAAAAGATGCAATCAGTCATGAAATACGACAAATGAGACAAAATAAAACACACACACTTAATGGAACTTTGAAATGTTATGTTTTTCCAAACCCAGATATTCCAAAGAAACAGAAGATTCATTTCAAAACCATTCCAGGGATTATGCAACAATACAAACAATATTCTGACTCTTCACAAATCAAAATGCCAAACCCATCGTACTGCCATATTGATCTATTTACAGCACAGGCGCAGAAACGTTAGCCCATAGGCCATGTGGTGACTGTCACAGGCTAAATTAAAGGACCTACTTAAACGTTGGATTTGTTCCTCTTTTCAACCCATGTCAGCACAAAACATTCCACATCTGGACCCCAGAGGTTCCTGAAAGCATTTTTGTGGTACCCCAGGAGATCTTAATTGCGGCGTTGCTGATTTACAGAACGATCTGTGCAAGGTATTCAACCAGGATGGGAGAAGGCCATGGCTCGTGGAGTAAAGCATGCAGCCTCAGTGCAGCTCCGTCAGCCCTGGGCTCCCTTTGCAGCAGAGAGCAGTGCACGCAAGTTCCTGCAGAAGCCTTCTTGGCTTCTAAGAGGAAAAATCATTTAGCCCCAATTGCCCAAGAGCTGAAAATGGGCTTCAAGCTGGAGCACAAGGAGAGGCAATGGCAGTGCTGGAGACCTCCAAGGTCAGGCCAGACTCCATGGAGAGCATAAACCTTCAAAACGATTTCCTTGTCAACGCTTACCAAGTATTCACATCCCACAAAAAGAATTTCTGAGTGAGTTTTAATTCGACAGCCTCTCTCAGCTCAGCTCCCTTTTGAATCCCTCCCTGGGAAGAAACACCCCAGAGACAGATCACTGGTGTAGATCTGAAGAATATTAAAACCGAACACGGTGCAGACCTCTCCATCCTTACAAAACCCACTGGGCTGCATCGTGCTGCAAGGCAAAGCCCACCTTGCATACATCTCCACACATAACCAGCTTCACCATAGCTGCCCAACGGGGAAACGACTGCAAAACTGAACATGTAAGTGACAGGGACTGTGGCTGCAGCAGGGTTGGAACGACGGAACGGAGCGCCATCCAACAGCCCAATCTTGACCTCTAGTGGTTGGAAAGATGTAGGAACTCTGCAAGCGCTGTTAGGAGAGCAGTAAGGGCTAAGCAAGGGGACTACCAAACAGGCTCCTTAGGAAGATCTCTTAAGGGAGGAGTCTCAACAGTAGGGATTTTTTGCAACAAAGCCACAGAACAAGGCCTGTGTTAGCACTGCAAAACACAAATTTTGCTAGCAACATCAATACTTGAAGAAACTGGGGAAAAAGCGGCCTTTTTTGCATTAGAAATCTCTAACTTCAGAGGCACCGCTCTATAGAAAGGCATTGCAACACCATATAAAGAGAATTAGGACTTCAAAAAGGGGAGTGAGCGCTTGGTCCTTCTGAAGCCCACACAACAAAGAGGTCCGAGCTCAGCTCTCCTCTCAGATACACCCACTTATGACATAAGTTACTCAACCAAAGCGTACTGAAGTTATAATGCTGAATCCACTGTAAATCACACCAAAAGCAAGCCCAGCGTACTCATTAAATTCGCTCAAAATTTATGTAATTTTCTTTTTCCCCCTCTAAAAAGAGAAGAAAAAAGAAGAGGAAAATGCAAAGTTTTACGTCAAACATTGACCTTAATACATATCATTAACAGGGTGTAGCCAGATCACAGGATGAGAAGTGGTCATGGGAGAAGAACAAGCTGGACTAGCAAACAGAAGGATGCAGCCCTTGGCTTCAACCTTCAATGCCCAAACCACGAGCACATAACATCCAGCATTTTAGGCTGAGCCCGGAATTAAGTCTCCCCAGAGGACCCTGCAAATGCCCTTGGGAAGCACAGCGCCTTGCCACCCAATGGCTTTCCAAAGCCTTTCCAAACACGAGGTGTTACTACACGAATACAGAGCGGTAGGAACGGGAGGTGTGGGTGTCCCTGTTCACTGTGGGGGGTGGGACCAGATGGCCTTTAAGGGTCCCTTCCAACTCAAACCATTCTATTGAAGGCCAGGTTGGGTGGAACCCTGGGCAGCCTGGTCTAATACGAGATATGGAGGTTGGCGGCCCTGCCTGTGGCAGGGGGGTTGGAGCATGATGATCCTTGAGGTCCCTTCCAACCCAAGCCATTCTATGATTCTATGTTTTAAGGTCCCTTCCAATCTAAGCCATCCCATGATTCCTTCAGCCGTGCTCACAGGAGGAGCGCATGGCAGCACATAATGTCTATGGACGAGTAGAATTCATCTGAAGAATGAACAGCAAGAAAGCCTGTCCTAGAAAAAGTCATTGCTCCAACTCAGCATCCCAAACAAAGGCCACGTTTTGCATTTTTGCATCCTTTTAATTTTGTTCACAAACTGAAGTTCACCAAGAGAAGAATTCTGACCGGAATCCAAGTCCACAGCAGGGAAAACAAAAGTGTGTGTGCCACCTCCCGAGGCGTAAAAAGAACCCACAGAGACTCCCAATGCCCTCAGAGCTTTCCAGCCCACCAAAAGCAATTTCACTTTGGGGAATTTGGAAAAGTCCTCTGTGAGAAGAGGTTTCCCAGCAGTTTTCAGCCCGAACATTGGACTGCCTTCAAGGAACGCCAACGCAGCACAGCGGCTGTTCCTTCCATAGGGCACTGAGTGCGTCCCCGCATCCCACCCCGCATCCCTCCAGCCCCAGCCCTATAACCCAGGTGTGATGCTGGAGCTGCACAACGCCAGAAAGAACAGTAATTGCTTTTCCATTAACAGTAGGGCATTCCCCCCACCCCCACTCTTGGCAGGAAACAATATGGACTGAAGTGACCTATAAGTGAGAAATATCAAATTTTCTTTAACTTTGGGCAGGCTTGGGTGAAGTCACCGAGGTTTCAGTTTCACCTTGAGAGAAAGTGAGAGCTGGGGAGAGGCCCAGAGGAAGCAGCTAAAGAGAAATTTGGGCTTAACCGCAAGGAGCTCACGCTCCGACCTGTCGTTCCCTCCCAGACCCGCTCCCTCCCAGGCCGGGGTGCAGCAGCACAACTATGCAATATATTTGACGTTGCCCATAAAGGATGAAAAACGACCTGCGGAGCAGCAACATTTGGATTTTAATGTTCTGTTTCACATAAAGGCATCTGCAGGGAGCCCAATGAGGAGGCACACTTGAGGAACCACATCAAAGCAGGGGCGACACTCCAGCGTGCCCCCTGAAAACACAGCAACCTGTGGCTATGGGGGAGGAGAAGAGCCCTCCAGGGACAAAACTAAAATAAAAACCCCCCTTACCTTTTGGTGTGGTTTACATGAAAGCCAGTGCGTTTTTGTATCCTTTGGTAAAATTGCCTCTGTTATACAAGACTATCAATCTCTCGGCCCTCTGCTTAACGTGACAATAAAAAGTTTAGAAACCAAATGTGTGTTCGTAGCTAGCATTACATTTAGCAATAACACACGAAGCGTTTGCTTCACGTAGCTGGGGCTGCCTCCAAGCACAGCCACTCTCGCTGGCCCAAGCACAGCACTCAGCCAGCAGACACAGCCTGAACACAAACCCTATTTCCAGGCGGATACAAAAGCAAGCAGAGCTTCCCCTCTGCAGCCCATAGGTTCAGGTCATTTGATGTTTGTTGTCATATCCAGACCAGCACTGCCCATTGCACAAGCACAGCAGCTGCTGCTCAGGTTTTGGTGGCTGAATACAGAATCAATCCTTTTTGCTGCCATCCCTTGAGAAACAGAGGATAAAAAGAACTGGGGGGAAAAAGCAGTTCTAGCCTTATTACATTTGCTTCCCCCAAGCTGTCCACTTTTATACTGCCTGCATGATCCTCTACCAAGTACCCAATCTTGACGTGGCTTTGGGGGTTTGCCATTCAAGTCTGTTCCTCAGGAGTGCTAAACACAAGAAGCTGTGGGTGCCCCATCCCTGGAGGTGTTTGAGGCCAGGTTGGATGGGGCCCTGTGCAGCCAGTGCCGGTGGGGGCAACTAGCCCACGGCAGGGGGTTGGAGCTCCATGACCTTTAAGGTCCTTCCAACCCAAGCCTTTCCATGATTCTATGAAATACTGGTCCCAGTATTTGCCTGTCCATTCTGAAGCTGCAGTACCAAGTTCTGCAGCAGTGCTCACAAGCCACTGCAACTCAGGCGAGCCATCGAGACCCCCCAGTCTAGATGTGCTGCAGGAGAAATCCAATGCATTGGCTTAACCCACTGGGAGCAGAGCTGTCCATAGCTGCTCGGAACCACGGGAACCCACCCCAACCCCTCACCCATCCCACATGGCTGGGTTGGAGTAGCAAGACAGCCATGGGCTCCCCCAGCTCTGCCTCCAGAAGCCACACACCATAAGGGAAAGTTGCTACACCTCCTACGCGGCGAATGAGCTCCTTTAAAACTCAATTAGCTTTTTATAGGGTTTTTATGACTTTGTCTTGTTTTCTGCCTCGGTTTGCCAATGTTGACAGCGAGCGTGTCTTACCTCCCGTCACCTCCACCCACCAACGAACTGACAATATTTACTTCTTAGAAGAATCTAATTAGCTCTTTCCTGATGAGACGGTAGATAAGGCACAGCAAAGGAGGTTCTATTATTTAGAGGAGGTTGCAGTACTGCTGTGGTTGGCTTCGGTGGTTTTGATTACTTACTGAACGTTCACTGCCGTGATTGTTTTATGGACCCCTCTAATGGGCTGAGACACAGAACTCTGAAATATCGTTTCACCATATCCCCAGGAATGGGATACATACCCCTTCAACAGCATTACAAAAAGCAGACTGGCTACAGGGGAAGAGAGAAGAAAGTTAATAAAAAATGACAGTGAGGCTGGCTCCCCGCCAGAGATCCATTTGAAAGTTATAAAATCCCCCTCAGATCAGATAAAAGCACGCATTATTATTGCAAGGTGTAAACTCAACACGCTGACACAGCTTCTGTTTTCAGTTTTAACTAAAACCCCGTCGCTTGTCAAGATGATAAGGGCTTCTGCCTATCTGCCTTCTTGGTGTTAACTGGTTATCGCAGCAAACAATTTGTCAGAGGTCTGCCTGACAAAGTTCACCATCAGCACAGGAAATGAGCTCCAAAAAAGTGATGGATACATATACCTATTTTCTTTCTTGTTTGATATTTGATCATTAAAAATACAACTTTGGAAATGCAGCATTCAATGAGTTTGCTCCAACAAACGCCCTGCAGAGATTGCTTGATGATCCTTGAGGTCCTTTCCAACCCAAGCCAGAGATTCTACTTCCACTTGCCACTGCTCCTTCCCTACAAACAACTGCTCCACCTCAGCTCCCCCCAGTGCTAAAAATTAAGCTCGTAACAGCAGCATTCCCAAATATCACCTCTGCACAGATATATTTTGGCATCCGGAGTGCAATGGGGAATGAAGATTTCTCCCTTTAATTTGACCCAACAATTTACGGATAGGACCCTGGAGGTGTTGAAGGAAGGCCAGGTTGGATGGGGCCCTGGGCAGCCTGGTCTAGTATTAAATGTGGAGGTTGGTGGCCCTGCCTGTGGTGGGGGGGTTGAAGCTTCGTGATCCTTGAGGTCCCTTCCAACCCAAGCCATTCTACGGTGGTATGCTTTTGTGAATGGCCTCAAGCTGTGCCAGGAGAGAGTTGGGTTGGATACACTGGATGATAGGAAACGTTTCTTCTCCAAAAGAGTGGTGAGGCATTGGGGACAGGCTGCCCAGGGAGTGGGGGATTCACCATCCCTGGACGTGTTCACGATATATGGAGATGTGGCACTGAGGGACGTTGTCAGTGGGCATGGTGAGATGGGTTGAGGTTGGACTTGGCGGCCTTTGAGGTCTTTCCCAACCTTAATGGTTCTACAATCCTCATCCCCATACCCCTGCTCCTTCTTCCCTATCCATAAGACAAGGTCAGTGTTATTTATACCCTCAGAGCTCATCATACAGAGTAGCTTGGTTAATTCAGCACTTTGTCAGAAAACTATTAAACTTCTGCCATTCTTTGGGGGAGCTCCCGCAGTGCAGAACGGGGAGCGATCAGAACTCGGTGCTCTCCTTTCCGGGAGCTGTAAAGAGAAGTTTATCACATTAGCACTGATAAAAGGACTCAGGCAACCGAGTCCTCTGGGTCAGCTGCACAATTAAAGTCAAAAAGTCATTTTTTAAGAAGTCCTTTATGGAGTAAGGTGTTGATTTACACTTCTGTGTGTTCTGGTGTCGAGAACAAGATATCCGTGCGCAGGCATCAAAAGTAGCTCAGTTATGTGATTAAAAAGTGCATTTATCACATTTACACAGAGAGGAGAAGCTGAAAATTAGATAAGGGGCCTAAAAGCAAGAGGGGGAAGGCTGTCGTACAGGCATTCCACACACATCAAGGACTGCAGCCCCACACCTGAGCCTTGCTACAAAGTCCCTTGCTATCTGTAATGCTGTATGCTACGCTTTGTTGTTGCTTTTCTTCTCTGCCGTCTCATATAAAACCACAGAATATCCCAGGTTGGAAGGGACCCTCAAGGACCATCGAGCCCAACCCCTGGCCCCACAGACGACCACCCCAAACCCAAACCCTATGGCTGAGAGCGGTCTCCCAATCCTCCCTGAGCTCCAGCAGCTCGGGGCTGTACCCTTGGGAGCTGCTCCATGCCCACCACCCTATGGGGCAGAGTCTTTCCCTGCCCATCCCAAAGTGATTACAGCCTATTTGAAGCTGCTATGCTAAGACTCACTCTGCCTAATACCTCCACCTTGCGTGCTGGGAATCACGAAGGAGGAAGGGTTACTCGCTTAGCCAGGATAGGGAATCAGGACTGCAGCTCATCAGCTCCGGGGCTCTGAGCTGCACTTATTTATCTTGACCCTCAGAAAGTTATACAGTTAAAGGAGTGCTCGTCCTCCCCTCCTGGCCCCAGATTAAATTCCTTTATCCCATTCTCTGTGGGAGTTCCCAGACTGCTGTTTCACACACCCTCTCCCTGGGCCTTGTCAAACTCTGTGCAGATAAGTTTCCTTTCAAGATTCTGCTTTTGTTTCCAGCTATCGGCCTGGTTTGGGTTTTCTTGAGATTCTGAGAAGCCGGCAACGTTCAAAGCTCCTCTCCTAGATGGTCTGGATTGGCCTGGAACACAGTGAGACCCATCAAAAGGAGAGGATAAAGCCCCGAGTCACGGACAGAACATCTTTTGGCTTTTCTTAAATGAGACTTGGGGAGATGCACTGAGCTGATACCCTCTGGATCTTACACACAATCCAGATCCGCCATCAGAAACTACCCTCAACCGTACCAACAATGTGGGACAACAGGTCCCATTGCTGCACCCCAACTGCAGCCATCCACCAGCACAGATCTGCTCTCCCACCCTTCCTCTGTAAGACTGAAAGCAGCAAAGCGCTGCAGAGCACAGCCCGATAGAACACCACATCCCTGCAAACCCAACAACACACTACAGATGAGACGAACCTGTTACAGTACTATTCTGCTTTGGTTTCTTGAGGTTTTTGCTGTGATAGAGAAATATTTCTCTAGGACCCTATTCAAACTGCCATTTAGGAGATGTTATAAGGTTAACTTCAGAGCTATAGACTGATGTACTGAAAAGCCGGGTGGCAACACGGGGTAAGAATCACAGGAGCTAAAGAAGGAATCAGAACTTGGTCTCACCTTGCTTCTTTAAGTTGACATAACATCCCTTTTTAAAGCATGAGCAGTTACTGAAGAATTAAAGTTACACATTACAAACATATATATTTCACATCCAATGTCCTCGCTTTCAATCTCACTGAAAACTCATGCAAGTCCCAAACCTGCTATTTCCCAGACATCATCTGCCCCCCAAAGGCCAATGGGGAAACTGCAGAGAATTCCTAGCAGCCAACGCTTCCCTTTCAATTATAATCCTATAGAATTTCTTGATAGAATCATAGAGCTACTATACAAGTGCTGACCTCACCAAACCCAAGGAAAACACTGTTATTGCCCCCATGGAGCCAGGATCGTACCCCTATAGGCAGTGATAGATGAGTACCAGGTATAAATCAGATATAACCCAAGCATGGAAAAAAATAGGTCAGATGTGAGGAGAAAGTTCTTTGAGAGTGGTGAGGTGCTGGAACAGCTGCCCAGAGAGGCTGTGGATGCCCCGTCCATCCCTGGAGGTGATCAAGGCCAGGTTTGATGGGACCCTGGGCAGACTGGTCTAGTGTTAAATGTGGAGGTTGGTGGCCCTGCCTGCAGCAGGGGGTTGGTGTTTGATGATCCTTGAGGTCCCTTCCAACCCCAGCCATTCTATGATTCTATGGGAAGAACACCCCCTGTTTTACAGCTGTTTTGCAGGTCGCTGGCCTGGACAACAGCACCAACCTCGCAGTAAGAGCCCACCAGTTTGCTAAGAAAATAATCCTACAAAGCAGTCTTTGGCCTCATTAAGGCTGTCATTCCCATCTCCGACAAGCAGTCAGCCATTGCCAGAAGACAGAAGCTGGCTTTCTGCTGCCTGATGCACGCAGAGTCCAGTTCCCAAGTTTAGTTGGTGGAAGCCTTTTTCTCCCCATCAGACCGTGTCCATCCCTGACATCCCAGCTAAAAAGCAAGCAATGGATACAACATATGGGATGGTAACAACATACATCCCCAGCCCAGAAGCCTGCAATCACCGTAACACAGCCGTAACACAGATTTCTGGGAATCTAAGCACCTTGAAAGCTGTGTGTTAGCTGCTCCAAAACCCCTCAGCAGGGAACCTAAATGAGAACTGGGGTGTTCACATCCTCCACCAACATAACAGCATGGCAAGGGTTACGTGCTCTCCCAACAGGTTGCTTTCATTATGATACCTTCGTGAGGATTAGAGTAACCCGCTACTCCGGATTGAAGTGGTTGGCCACAGTACCTGCCAAAGGAGACGTGATGTATTACACGGGCCCATCTTGCCTGCAGACACCGTTGGAAATGCAATTTCTGTTGGGTTTCAGCTGAATTCATTAAAGTCATCACTGGGATTTGTGAGTCAGCTGTATGCGTTGGTGACAAATTTCCTTCCCAGCAACATGTGGTGGACGAGAGGAGCCCAAGCTGAAGGCATTTCTCAAAGACCTAACCCTGCTTCTCCCCCCTCCAATGCAAGAATATTCCAGAAGGAGAAGAAAACACCCAATTCCCAGAGCATTGCTTCTTATCCTCAGAAAGCACTTTGTGATGGTTTAGATTTAAAGAATGAAATGTCAAACAATTTCACCATTGCCACTCTACCAAGCATGGAAGTAATAGCAAAAAGAAACATGACAGTGAGAAGAAAGAAGAGAGGGAGGGAAACACACATTGGAATTATCTGGAATGGGAACGACCCATCTCTGTACAAAGAAGCTTTAATCCCTCTGACATCAAGAGACTCCTATTTTCCACAAAGCTCTTCAGCACTTTAATCCCTCCTGGAGCATTTACTGTGAGCTAATCCATTTAATTCAATTACACTTGCCTAACAACCTGCTTTTCAAGAAATCCGTAGGGCCAACGATATTCTTTACAATGAGTTCTTTGCTATGAGAGTGGTGAGGTGCTGGGACAGCTGCCCAGAGAGGCTGTGGATGCTCCATCCATCCCTGGAGGTGTTCAAGGCCAGGTTGGATGGGGCCCTGGGCAGCCTGGGCTGGTATGAAATGTGGAGGTTGGTGGCCCTGCCTGCAGCAGAGGAGTTGGAGCTTGATGATCCTTGAGGTCCCTTCCAACCCAAGCCATTCAATGAGTCTATGCTATCTACAGTAGCGTAGTGCTGTGGCTGAGATTCCATCCAAAGACCCCACCAGGTCTCCCAGCAGGAACCCAACGTTACTGCTTTACAGAGGTGGCAAAGAAATACCCTCCCAACAGAAGCAAATGACAAAACCCCCATTGACTGAGCTGAAACGTGCAGAATTCAACGCTCAAGAGTTCTTTCCAGCCCCATTTCTGACCACCGCCTACCAGACCCTTCCCACACTGCTCGCCTACGTTTAAAACTTGCAGACTTCAAAATTACAATCACTTTTTTTTTTTTTTTTTTTTAAAGACCAAAACAAACAGCAGCCTGTACCCAAAAAAAGTGCAATTAGAAAGTCAGCATTCCTCCAACTTCTCGTTAGTAAAAGTTTTATAACCCTCCAACATGTGGCACTCCGGCACAAGACCTGGCAGAAGGAAAAATGCCCTCGTCTGCCTTTCATAAATACAGCAACATTTCAGCATTGGCAAAGATAGCCTGGTTCCTATTACTAGCATTTTTCCATTTTAAATTTACTAGTTAATTTTATAGAAACAAATAAAGGGACCTGCATATTATAAATCTATTAAGGATAAAAAACGTTAGCTCTTGAAAAAAAACATGAGAAAAATCTCACACCTTCCCTCCAGCCCCTTCCAATTTTGATTTATATAGCTTTAAAAAAAAAAAAAAAAAGTGCCTCTCCACTGAGCTGGGAGGTCCTCCTGGTCCCCTCCAAGCGAGTGGCACACGTGTGGCCCCACTGGTCAGACCCCATTGACTCACCACTCCTGTAGGTAACTCCACCTGCTGCTGACCAATGGGGAAGATAAGGGAGTGCCTCCTTCTCCAGCTCCAGGTCGGTATGGAAGCTGCAGGACAAAATTCAGCCGGGTTCCACCAACCTGTGCTTCCAGCTGGAGTTAATAGGGTTGCTCCTGCCTTTTGCAAGGGGTGCAGATAGGTAGCAAGACACAGCTTGCAGCCCTTAGATCAAGGGAAGAGTCACTTGAAGTCAACACAACCAATCATTTAGTTGTGTTGTGGCATTTGGTAACCCTAAAAGGCCATACAAGGTTGTTCACCTGAGGGATGGGGACAGTTTGTGCTGGGGCAGAGCAGATCCAGCAGTGCTACAGCTCAGCTGATGGGTGGTGTCCTCCTTCTGGGATCACAGGAGCTGCTGGGAACCATATATGATTCTATGATGAACCCAACCTGCTCTGTACACAGGGCTGAGCTCCTCTGTCTGGTGGTTACCCCTGGGCTCTTAAAGCCCTACAGTGGAGGGAAGCGTGGCCGACGGAGCTGCCATTTCCCAGATGTGGGTTTGCAGGATGGGTGCATGAAGGCCATGGTGACCCAGCTCAATCCCTGCAGCCCCACACCGTGCCACCCGTCTGCCCTCGTCCTCAAGTGCTTTCCTGTGCTGATCCAGGATTTTACATGGAATTTACATGCATATGCTGATCTTGTTTGGCAGAAGGCATTTACAACAAGATCAGCATATGCATTAATGTGCTAACAGTTCAGCTTCAAAGACGTCTTCCAAAAGGAAGAAGTAACCACAAACTTATTGGTTAGGGCTTTGCGCAGAGGAAAGTGAAGCACTGGAGCTCAACTAAGTCATGCCCAGTCATTTAAATTTAATTTCTTACTGGGAGAAGAGAGGAGAGCACTTATCCTAGCTCCTGGGTATTGTTACAGACATATTTGTTCCCTTCAAACAGAGCAGCTGTCAAATTCATCTCGGGACCACAGAGCTGGAATTGCTTTATGCAAGCAGGGGATGGCTGAGAAAGGAAAACAACAGGAGGAAAACTACAGGCAACCCCCTGAAAATCAGTTACCCCACTTCTCTTATCCCCTTCTCACCGTGCACAGCAGTGATGGATGCGACCGCGCAGCCCAGAGTGAATGCACGGAAAAATGGAGAGGATCCCTGGTATGAATGCAAGGAAAAATCACACCCCCAAAAAACCTTCGCTATTAATATCTGTATACCCTCATACCCTTCAATGATCCACAGTGGAGAACACGACTCCACAGCCAAGTGCTGCATGACTAGGGGGCAAGACCAAACACTCTGGAGAGCCAAAACCATTCCTCTTGATATTGACACTTGATATTCAGTAAGGACAGAGTGGAACAAGACTACAGTTCTGTTTCTCAGTCTCCCATTCTAGTTCTTGCTGAGCTGTGACCAAACCCCTCAGCTCTGCACAAACACCCAGTAAGGCCTCTCCTCAAAGGAAGGGAGTCATCTCTTTGAAAGGGTAGATACCAGCAGGACAAGGGGAAATGGTTCTAAGTTGAAGAAGGGAAGATTTAGGTTGGATGTCAGAGGGAAGTTCTTTACTAAGAGAGTGGTGAGGTGCTGGAACAGCTGCCCAGAGAGGCTGTGGATGCCCCATCCATCCCTGGAGGTGTTCAAGGCCAG
>PPHD01018711.1:0-14425 GCA_002909625.1 Bambusicola thoracicus | reverse complement strand
CAAATGAGCTATCCTTTTAGAAGGGTGCTCTCACAGAGAAGCACATTTGCACCTGGGAGGTCTGTGGAGTTATCTGTACTGCTTAATGCCTAGCTGAGCTTGTTCCATCTGTGCATGGGGTGAACCCAGCCTTCCTCCTCCATTTGCAGAGAGATTCAGCGCCCTGCATCCTCGCTGTGGGGCCTGGGAGCCTTGCCCAACCCAGCTTTCACATCCTTTGTGTTCCCATCCTGCAGCTTGGAGGGACGTGAGAGAGTTATCCCTGCCACCGAGGGCTGGTGACATGCCTTCCTAGGGGTGTCGCAGCCAGATTTTGCCCTCAAGGATGTGGTACCCATATTAGAAATGCAGTCCTCTTTGTGTTTTCTTTTTTTTTTTAATTATTATTATTTGTTAAAAGTCTCCCAGAAAACCAAGGCAGAGAAATGGAGCTGTTTGCCTGAGGTCACTTAGCAGCTGCAAGGCTGCCCTGATTTCCTGCTGTTGTGTCACGAGTGTGAGCAGCTCCTTGCTCTGATGACAGTGAGGGCTTTACAGTAAGGAGGAAAAAAGCCATCTTTCAGCAGGCGCCTCGCTGCTCTCCCAAGTGCATCCCACAGGGTGAGAGTGAAGTCAAGAGGCTGCTGTGGAAAGGGTTGTACCAATTCTCTGATCACCACCGGCTAATGACAGCCCCAGGGAGCCAGGCCCTCGAGCTGGCAGCAAGGAGGAGTGTATGCAGAGCGACAAAGTTCTAAACGCAGGGGTCAGAGCTCAGCACAGAGCAATTGCAGGGGAAGAGCTGCGCTCAAGCTCATGGCAACAGTGGAGAAACATAGAATCACAGTGTGGTTGGGTTGGAAGGGACTCCAAAGCCCCCCAGCCCCACTCCTGCCAAGGGCTGGCTGCTCCCAACTCAGGCTGCCCAGGGCCCATCCTTAGCCTGGGGCACCTCCAGGGATGGGGCACCACAGGTCTGGACAGCAGTGCCAGCTCCTCCCCACTCTGAGCAAAGAATTTCCCCCTAACATCTCACCTCAGTCTGCCCTCTTGTTTTACACCATTGCCCCATGTCCTGACACTATCAGACTGTGTAAAAGGTCAGTCCCCCTCTTGCTTGTAACCTCCCCTCGAGTACTGTAAGGCTGCAGTGAGGTCACCCCAAGCTAAACAAGCTCAGCTCCCTCAGCCTTGCACCATAGGAGAGGTGCTCCAGCCCTTAAGAAGTCAGAGTGATTCCCCCATCCATCCCAGCAATTTGCACCCAAGCCTTCAGCCACCAAAAACCTGCTCTGATCCATCAGCCGTAGGGTTCAGCACTCCAACAAGCACGTGGATGCTCCCCAACAGGAGAGAAGCTGAGGCTCAGCATTGGGTTGGGGAGAGCAGGACCAGGAGGAGCCCGGCTCTCCCTGCGCCGCCGTGCATCCAGCTTTGTGCTGGCCTCAGCAGAAACCTTCCCTTAACGTAATTAAGGGATGAGCAGAGACGGCTGCGAGCGGAGGCGGCTGTTTATGAGCACGGAGGAGGAGGGCATGCCGGGAAGCTGCGCCGTCCTCCCGCTCGATCCCACTGCTGGGGGAGCACGACCCCTGGGTGAGGCTGTGTGCAGTGCTTGGAGGCCCTCCAACTCCACTGCATAGGGCTGGAAGCGAATTGGTTGCAATGGTTGTGATACGGCATGAGCTGCTTGCTCTTCCAAGGGCTGCGGGATGGAGGAGGAGCCCGTGCTTCTTCTCGCACCTGGTCTGAGCCCGCTTGTTAGACCTGGTCAATAGTTTGCTGTCAGAAGCAATTCTCTCATCAAATAGGTGTTGGGTTTTTTCCTTTCCGCCGGAGCAGAATTTTTCTCAGAATGTGTCAATTTTCAGCCAAATTTTTTTGCTTTCGGTGGTTTCTTTTCTTTGCTTCTTTCTTTCTCTTTTTTTTTTTTTTTTTTTTTTTTTTTTTTTTTTTTTTTTTTTTTTTTTTGCCTGCTTTAAAAAATAGCAGAATAGCACTGGCTGTCAGCTCCTGAAGCCTGAATCTGAGGGCTCAAGCCAGCAAGGTCTCCACGTACACTTCTGATTTAACGTCAAAAAGAAGTAGTGGAATGGAGGAAGGGTTTTAAGGGCTGATTTTCACAGGGAGAAAATGGTGTCAGGAAGGTTTTTGGAGGCTCTGTCCTTATGGAGAGCCTGGGAATGGCTCAGAAGGAGCAGTGCTCAGGGATGGGGGTGGCTGCAGCCAATTGCTGGTGACATCCAGTGGCACGTGGGCTTATGCTTGGACATGGGGTGTCTTCGTCTCTAGTTCAGCTCATGCAGTGTTCACATTCAACACTAAACATGACAGCTCCGTGATACAATGGAAAATGGGCCATCTGGAGCAATGCTTATGAAAGCTTTCAATCACAGAATCGTAGAGGTTGGAAAAGACCTCTCAGGTCACCAAGTCCAAGCCCAGCCCACCCCTCCATGCCCACTGTCCCTCGGCGCCACTTCTCCACAGTTTTGGAGCACCTCCAGGGACAGTGACTTCATCACCTCCCTGGGCAGCCCATTCCAATTCTTAATATCCAACCTGAAGCTCCCCTGGCACAACTTCAGGCTGTCACCTCTTGTCTTATCGCTGTCCTTTGGGTAGGGCCTGCACTCCATCCCGTTGGATCCGCAGTGGTGAAGCTTAGGTGCAGGTGATGTCAACCCAGCTGCTGCCTCACCCCAGAGGAAACAAAGGGACCACTCAGAGGGACCGTGGGCAGTGGGGATGTGCCCTGCAGCCCCAGGTCCATGGGCTCGTTGGCTTCACAGGGCATTTGGGTGTTGCCAGAGTTAATGCAGGAAGCGCGCGCGCCTCTCCCGCGTGTGTTTATGCATGCAAAGACGTGCCTGCTGGGGAAGGAGTGGAAGGCTTGTGATTTATCATTGCTTTGTAATGGGTGCCATGCTTCTAGTGAAAGAGGTCAGCCTCCCTGTGAGATACCAAACCCCCTCCTTATTAACGTCCTGTTAGAGCTAATGGCTTGGGGTAGGGCAAGCAGGTCTTACAAGGAAGGCATTAAAGAGCAGTGCTACTTGGAAGGGAAGCCAAAGAATTTACAGCAATATTTACACAGAGGCTCTCCCCAGAGATAAGGAGGTACACAGTCGCTCAGCAGATAAGCAGAGCTGTGGGACGAGGCACAGAAGGCACTGTTGTCTGTGCATCCTGAAGTTCAACAGGAGTGTAAGCCAGAGCTGTGTGGACTGGAAGAAGGGGATGTGGTCAGGACCACGTGTACCAACTGGGACCCAGTGTCTGTGGATATAGATGCAGCATTACTTCAGTGCTTGGGAGGGAGGAACGGGACCAGCAGAACTCCACCATGCTCCTTATTGAATCCCCAAACCTTGGTTTGGAGGCGTGAATTAACACCTTAGTGGATGCCATTGCTTATCCTTGTGAAGATGGGGAGATATGGGCTGGGTGAACATCCCGTGGCAGCGCTCTCCGTCCTGCCCGCCATGTGCTTTGAGAGTTGCAGGCTAAGTGAGAGCTGTTCCTACAGCAGCTCGTGCTGGTGTCTCCCAGCTGTGGCTCAGAGCCCTACCATGACCCTAGGAGCTGTGTACTGAGGGCACAAGGATCAGTTCTACGGGCTGGAGGGAAGAGGCAGACCTCCCCTCTCTTTTGGAGAGAGAGATGTGAAATCTAATCCTTTAACAAGTGCGTTTGCTCTGAGTACAGGTCATGCAAAAATCCCCCCAGCTGGGGGGCAAGTGAGAGACTTGGGGTTCATTTGTGTCTGGCCGCTGTCAGGTCCCACCTCCCAAATGCTTCACTCCAGGCTCACCTTGTCACACATTTCTCTTGTTTGCCCCATTAGACCTGCAGCGCGTCTGCACCCAACTGTCCCAGAGCCACTGGGCTTTGGATCCAGCCATGTCTGCAACAACCCCATAGCTCCAGCGCAGCAATCCATAACGAGACACCCCTGTCTGCTCTGTGCTCCTTCTTCCATCCCTGGAGGCCTCCACGTGCCCCCCATTTCCCTCCCAGCCTCGAATGACCCACGGCCACCACTTCATCTTGCACTCGGCCACGTCTTCACTCCGCCGACCTCCCCAGCCCCTAATAGCACTCGGACAGCGATCTCCAAGCACGCCATCCATCACTTGACTAACACATTATTTATTTACCATGGGGGAGAGAAGGGAGTTGAGTTGTCTGGAGAATGTATTAAATTTTCATTTGTTCTCATTGATTCCTGAAAGGAAATGCTGAGTTATGCCATCAGGGTGGACTAGTTACGATATATAGAGTGTCTCCTATAGAGGGGAGCTGGATGGGAAATGGGGACAGACTTGAGGTTATTTGGAATATTGAAACTACGGTGATCATTTGTGAAGTGTACCTGAGTGTGTTTTCTCTGTTCCCCTTCTCTCTGCTGCAGATCCTTGCCCAGATATCTTGCTGATATCCCTCGCCATATGGGACGTGTGTGGTGCTGCTTCCTCCTGGCTGTCACTCGTGGGGTTCCGCTCTGGCTCCGAAGCTCCATGCGTGGGAACTGCTCCTGGCTGGGGCTCATCTCTGTCTGCAGGAGCTGCTCGGCCTCTTTCAGCACATCTCAGTCTGTTCGGAGACAGTTCTCGCAAGCATCTCTTCTCCAGGTGTAGCTGCTTTCTCTCCCCCGCATTTCAGCCGTGGTATCACATTATTTATGGTAAATTTTCCTTTTCTTTTGTTGTTTTTCAAGCGTATGCTGATAACATAAGTTGTACAAAAATGACTTTTGCATAGGAGTCCTTGTCATCCAAGACCTGCTCGGCTTCCTTCCCCAGCCAGGGACTGTGTCCCAGCCAAAAGGGATGATGATGGGTCACGTTTCTTTGCTTTGAAGTCCACCAAGGACTGACCTGGAGTCCAGAGAGCTGTGGGTGCCCCATCCCTGGATGGGCCCTGGGCAGCCTGAGTTGGTGGGGGCAGCCAGCCCATGTCAGGGGTGGGACTGGATGGGCTTTGAGGTCCCTTCCAACCCAACCATTCTATGGTTCTACGTCCTAGGAGCGTGGACTGGAGAAGGTCTCGTCTCAGGAGAGGCTGTTTCTCCTCTGCCCATCCAGCCCTGCTCTCTGCCTCCTGGCACTGAGTCTCCTGAATTCAGGGAAAGGCGGTGCAGAAGGGGGGTGGCTTTGCTCTGGTTTTATTTGTGCAGTCTGGAGGATAATCAGGGGTCCTCAAGTTTCTGTGGGAGTTGAAAGAAAGGACAGCGCAGACTGGCACCGTTCCCAGTCCAAAATGTTTTTACTAATTGCATGCAACCTTCCTTACAAGAGAGAGAGACTGCAAATACCACAGGCAGTTTAATTACCACTGCTGGTTCACATTGATCTTATTTATGCTGCTCCCGGTGCTGTGTGCGCAGGGCAGGGTTGAGCTGCACGGGAAGCTGCGGATGGCTGGAATTGGGTGGGGAAATCCAAGCGGCGTGCGTGTTTATATTGGGTGTGGGATCTCTCCAAAAAAACATCACCATTTGCATCTGGTGTGCGGGGCAGCCGTGCCCCAAATACCCCGGTGTGGGTGGAATGGGGGCAGAGTGAGGAGCAGGATGGGTGCAGGGGATGCGCATCGTGGCGAGGCTGATGCCACCATGGCCAAGTCGCCAATGGCTGGAGGAACTCCAGGCCCTGTTGGCAAACAGCCTCCCCTTCGCCAACCTTCCCCTCCTCGCTTCTTCCCCATCCCACAGTGGGGAGAAAGCAGCATGGGAGGAATCTGAGGCGAGCAGGCTGATGGCTGCCGTCCCAGTGCAGGCTCAGCAAATGGGGCTCGTGATGGATGAATGTGCAGGGCAAGAAGTAATAAAATGGGCCCCAGTCATGTAATCTTCCATTAAAATGAAATGCATACCAGAAATGAGGCATTTCTGCAGCTTGTACCATCTCCCACGGAAGATCATGAATAAAAGAGGCAAGTGTACTGTTGACAGATGCCGGCATGCATAAAGGACAGTTCCTATAAAGGCAAAGCCCCGGCTAACAGATGGACTAAAGATGTGAGATGCAGGAAGATTTACCAGTCTAAATAATTCAAGGGAATGTCGTATGGGGAGGCAGTGCTGGAGAGGGGAGCCGGCAGAAGGTACAGATGGAAAGGCAGGCCAGGCCTTTCCCACAAACCCATTAAGAACGTCGCTTGTCTGAGTGACAGTATGTCGCGCGCGGCACCGGCAGAGAGGGGTGGATTTGCCTCCAGCACTCCTTCTGCAAGGTCAGGAGAGGAGTCAGTCTCAGAGGCTGCAACTTTTGGAGGGCACGCTTCGCCTCCTGCAAGGCTGCTTCCTCCGGGAGGCTTGGCATGGCGAGCAGAAGGGCTGCTGGATCGGGGTTGGGGAATGGAACGGCCCCAAATTGCTGATGGAGAGCTTCAGTTCCCACTGCTTCAGTCCAGACCCTGGGAAACCTGAGGCAGGTGCTTGGATGGACGGAGGGCTCCTATGAATTGGTCACGTCTGTGCTGTGCTGAATGTAGTCCGTCATGGGTTGGGTGGCTGCTGTTGTGCACGGGGCTGCACATCAAGCTTTTGCAGCTGGAAACGGGAGAGCTGATCCCATCTGCCAACCTTGGGCCCCCTTTTGCAACCTAGCGATGGCAGGGCAACGAGAGCTGGAAGCATGGTGCCAAGCTGAAGGCAAGAAGTGTGCTAGAAGGGTCTCAGCAGTGTGGGATATGGGGAAGCTGCTGCTCATCACCCCTGGGTGTGCCCTGGACCCCTCTCCCCTCGCCCCCAGGTGAGCCCAGGGCTTGCTGAGTGAACACAAGACATTTTGGGAGAAGCAAGGAGATAAAGGGCAAGATGCAGAGGGTTAGATAGAAGTTGGCGGCAGCTGCTTGGCAGAGATTGTGCATGCTCTTCGCTAGGAGAGGACGCCTTCCCTGGGCTCGTCAGCCGTCTGCAGCGCAGCGATTAATCATTGGTGTCAGAATCCCTAATCCTATTCAATGGAAAACAAACAGCGCGGCATCCAGCCCTGTGCTGAGCCCAAGCAATTAGCATGTTTACATGGACTGAGAAAGCTCAACAAAGAGTGGCCAACGGGGGCCACGGTAAACGAACTCTTGTCAGCCTGTGATCTTGGAGTGCCCGGGATCCCTGGGCTCTGATGAAGGCTTTGGCTTGGAAATGTGGTTTGAAGGGGCTGAGTGTGGGTGTCCTTGCTATCAAAAGTGATTTTTCTTGATAGGGGCTCAGAGGTGAGCGAGTGTAGGTGGGTGCTGAAGCGGGGGCTGTACTCAGGTTGTAGGGTCAGGTCAGGAAATGGGATGTGGGGGCAATGGGAGTTTTGCTCGTGGTTCGATCATAGAATCATAGAGCTGTTTGATTTGGAGGTGACCCTTAAAGGCCATCCGGTCCCACTCCCTGCACTGAGCAGGGACACCCACAGCTCCATCAGGTGCTCCGAGCCCACCCAGCCTAACGTTGGCTGTCTGCAGGGATGGGGCACCACCACCTCCCTGTCCAACCTGTGCCAGAGCTTCACTAGCATTGTTGAGTCAGCAGTGGGAACAGCAGGAGGAAAGGCTTTTGCAATTCCAGCACACTAAATCCTGCCTCCAAAAGGGAAAAAAAAAAAACAAAAGAAGTTTACATTTAAGTTTCGAGTGCAGCTTGAGAGCTTGGGAGGCTGGGAGTGAGACAGCCCTCATGAGCACTTGGTTGCTCTCGAAATGAAGGGGCATTGCTGGGTGCGTGGCTCTCCTGCTTCCCTCCCAGCAACACATCTGATTTTGGGGGGTGGAAAAGGAGAGGATTGATTCAAATAAAAATGTATTTGTATGAGAAAAATTATTTCCTTCCATGAGAGAACACATAGTTTGAGGCAAATTTATGGCTTTGGCCTGGTCATTAATATCTGGTTGTCAAAAAGTATTGGTTTGAACAAAAATATGTTGTAATAAAAATGCATTGTTTTGAAGAAATTTATTGTCCCCATGAAAACCTATTCAATTCAGAAAGATATGTTGATTTCAATGAAAATCTATTTGTTTTAAGAGACAGACAGAAGTTGCATTCAGCTGAGAGCCGGAGGCTTCTCTCGGTACAAATCGCCCTGCAATGCTGCTGCATTTGGGATGGAGAAAGGCAGATCTGCAACCGGGCTGCGGAGGCAGCTCAGAGACCCAGTGCTGCCCCAGGCACGCAGCAGGTGAGGTCTGGGGTCCCCTTTGGACTAAGGGGAGTTGTGTGGGTTTGCATTTCCCAGCTCTGCTGTGGGGTTAGCCCACGGTGGGACTGGCTTAGGCTGTTCTGCCTAAGCCTCTTTCCCTGCCAGTCAGGACTAGGTAGAATTCACTCTGAGCTCAAAAGCCATAATGCTGCCTTAGCTGGGATTATAAGAGGAGCCACAGCGGCATCACCTGAAATCCACCTCCCGGTGCCTTCCGTTTAAAACAATCAGCACTTGTTTGCAGTGGGCTTTTGCTTTCATTACGCTCCAACTCTGCTATTTAATCAGCTTCTTCCTTCCTCTGTTTGTACAAGGCATCGCTAGCTCATATTAAAAGGGGGAAGGGAAGGCACAAGATAAAATAAAATCGCCTACCCAAGAAATGTCAGTGCCGCAGTGTTATCCCCTCCCTGCCAACATGCGCTCGGGTGCTGGTGTCAGTGGAAAGGTTGCCTCTGATTAATATTAATAAAGAATTAGAGCTGTGTTTGTCATGATCACCTCGTTTGGTATTGCTCTGTGTGGCAGGTGAAAGCAGAGGAAGGAAGGGAAGAGGTCTGCGTGGCATTCATTAATCATTTCATCAGGAAGGAGCTCAGAGCAGAGCCCTGCCTTAAGAAGGGCTGCAGGCAGGGATGGGGCTGTGCCGGTCCACACGTTCCTCCTCGTGTTTCTGACCTCCCACCTGGCCAGCTGCTAAGGTACTTCTAGGATCTGGGCTGTTTTGGTGCCCAAATATGGGCTGTCTTGGTCTTGGATGGGCCAAGCTGATGTATGAACTCCTGTTGTAGGTCTGCCACTGGTATCGACAGACCAGTTAGAAAATGGACAAATGACTCTGGATCCTTGAAGAACATCTTTGGTTCCCCTTTGATTCAAGAAACAGCGATGAGACCAATGCCTGAGCAGCTGGGTTTCTCCCTCTTAGTCAGTAACCCTCCTGAGATGCAAATCTCCTTAGAGCAAAGAACTTCTGCTTGGTCTGCAAGTGAAGAGTGACCAGAGCTGGGGGGTTCCAAAGCCCCAGGAAGGTGTGTTCCATCTCCAAGATGAGTATGGTAGGGCCACAGCTGAACTAAAAATAGGTATTTGGACTAAGAGAACTCCTTGACTTCCAAAAGGTAGTTTTTCCCACCATAAAATAGGTAAGCAAGTTGGAGGAAGCCAGATACCCTTCCTCCATTGACTAGAAAGATGTTGTAGAGGAACAGAAACAGATAGTAGATAGCTTGGGTTCCACGCTGAGTGATGCTAGCATAATGGCCTAACGTGTACAACTTATCTAACCTTTTAGCAGTATTTTGTTTCTTTAACATGTAGAGATTCCTGTACATCTTGGCTCGTGTCCACATCTGCATCTGTCCAGAGCTGGTCTGTGCTTTTTTTTTTCTATCCTGTATTTTCTGAACACAGGACAAGAAGGAGTTGCACACGTACATATTGTAAAGAGTCTTTGCATTACGAATTTGCAGCTCAACCTTCTTGTTCCCTTTTCCTTCTTTTCGTTCGAGGATGCTATTTATTATTCAAATGTGGGAAGAGTCGAGCCAAGTGGTGCATTGCTCTCATTAATTATTCTCTGGGATTAAGGAATCAGTTAAATCCATATCTCCCTTAATCCTGTTTTATTAATTTTATATTCTTGGCAAAAAAGAAGGAAAACAACAATCCCCCACCCTCTTTACAAAGGGATCATGCAGCTTTCTGCTGGGACCCTGAGAACAGGAAGTCTCTGGTGTTCCATGGATGCTCTTCTTTTTAATTTGATAAAATAAATTAGCACAGGATTAGTGCCTTCCTGAGTGGGCCTGCAGTGTGGCTCAGCTGTGGTTGCTACCTTAGGGGGTGGCATTAAGCATCGTTCTGGTTGCACAAAGGTGAGATGTGAGAGCCCCGGCCAGTTTCTTGCTGAGGAGAGTTTTCTTAATAAAAGGACATCTTGCAGTCTTTCTTCCCCAAGAGGCCTCTGTAAAAGCGGCTGCCTTCTGCCAGGTACAGGTTTTGTGTTGGATGAGACTTGATTGCTGGGAGTGAAGACTTGGTCTGGGATAAGACAGAAGGAGAATGGGAATGTGGAAAGGGAGCTTTTGGAGCTTTCATCTCTTCATGGCAGAGGTGCTCCAGCTGATGCATCGGGACTTTGGTGCCTCTTCTGTCATGCGAATGGGGAGACCGGGCTGTAAGGGAGCAACCTGTAGCTGCAGGGAAGACTTGGTAGCCTCCAGACTGCTTGTTTTATGTTGCTATAAGATAGAAGAGAAAGGCCTGTGGTGGTGTGTGGCCACATGATCTGTTCCTTGGATGCAGGGGAACCCACACTGGATTCCCATGAGCAGGATAGAACCAGCCCAAAAAGGGGCTGGGGCTTGCAAGGCTCAATGAGCTGGACCAGGAAGTATCCGGTCCTTCAACCAAGTGATATTCTGTGAGTGGTATGTGGGAAATCCCTGCTCTCTCTCCATTTAAAATGGAACTGATAGGACAGTGCTCAGAGCTCTGCACTGGAGAGTATGGGGCTGGTGAAACAGGTTGCATCAAAAACCAACCAACCAACCAACCAACCAGCCAGCCAACCAAGCAACCAACCAGTCAACCAACCAACCTACCAGTCAACCAAGCAACCAACCAGCCAACCAACCAACCAACCAACCAACCAACCAAACAAACAACTAATGCATGCATGACTGAGAATTTCTTATCCTTCTCTTGTCTTGAAGATGACCTCAGCCCGCACTGAGCTGTGCTCTGGGGATGCAGTACTATTTAACTTTGCTCTTTGATTAAGGAAAGCTTTTAAAGCAGAATTGTGCCTGAAGAATTGCCAAGTGTTTTCTCCCTAGGGAGGGTGCCTTGTTTGCCGATAATGACAAGACTTAGAAATGAGTCTGCAGCAATGTCAGCTGGGCAGGGTCACAATGGAGAGGGGTTTGTCCTTTAGCACAGGAACTGATCTTCAGTCCACCTTCAGCTTTCCTATGAAGGGCTGTGTGGATTAACAGGTGTTGGCAGATAAACGTCCTTAAATCCCATCAACACTGGGGTCACTTCTGAGGGTGTTTTTCGTTTGAGGGTGTCTTTGGCTCATGAAATCTCTCCTGCCTTCACCTGAACACCTTTGCTGCAGAATAGAGGGACACACCAAAGGTGGCTGGAGTTGCTTTTGGGACTTTTTGTTATGGAAATTCCCACAATTGCAGCCATCTGAGAAGTGGAGAGATTTTTGTAGAAGAATTTCATTTTAGCGTAAAAGAAAGCAGAAGCTGTCAAGACCCTGCAATAACAGCAAAGCATCTTTAGGACTGTATTTATTAAAGATCCCAAATCTTCTTTTGTCTTTTCTATTCCAACCAGGGATTGCTTTTCTCCTGCAGTGTATCTACTGCGCTTTCTTGTTTGTGAAGATTCACTAGATAGTGGGGAAGCCTATTCCTATAAAAACACAGTTTCGTTGGATGAAAGGTATAAAGCAAATGGCCTCATTTGTTTTATACAGTCTAGGAACAACTTCCTAGCTCGCTGTGTTAGGAAAAGCCAGCTCCTTCTTGTTCTGCTGTTAGTGAAGCAGGCAGGGAGCAAGAGGATGTCCCATTCCCAGGCATGAAGAACACCCTGTGAACACAGACTGATGTCCCACGTGTGCTGGGATACAAACAAGATTCAGGCAGGATTTCGTGGCTTGATAATTCTGGGCACTATGGAAAATCACTGGGAGCCAACAGGGTGCCAGGCTGGCACTGAGGAAATCCTTATTTCAGAGACAAGATTGAAAGGCCCAAAACTGGGCAGATGGTGGAATGGGACGCATGGAGTTGGTTGGAGGCAAATGGTGCTCTGGGCTGAAGGAAATGTGAGGGAATCCTCCTAGCTATGCCAATGATAAGCTGAGTTAGGCCTTCCCTTGCTCCTGAGATCCAGCGTTGGCTGGGAGTTTTTTTCAGTGGTGTTTGGGTAGAAAATATCGTCGTGCATTGATGCCTGGTTGGGTTGGCAGAGCCTTCCCTCTTGTTGGGGTCGCAAACCAAAGAAGCGTGTGGGCTGTGAACGTTACACGAATTAGCCTCAGCAGTCATTTTCTTAGGGAAAAGAAAAAAAAAAAAGCTGAGGAAGAGCCAAAAAGACATTAATAAAGATTTCAAACAGCATTCTGCTAAGTGCCCCAGTGGTGGCTTGATCTCGTTTCCAGTCTTTTGGGTGAAAGACCTCTCTTAAGTTAATTTGCGTTGCGAAGCATCACCGATGCTCTGGTGAAGGAGACCTCGCACAGCCATGCACAAGGCAAGCCAAAAAAACAAAGGCGTGTATTTCAAATTTGAGGTAGGAATTATATACACTTAGAGTCATGAACTCTGGGTAATAATTGAAAGGTCAGATTGATGAGAGCAGCCTCCGAGATACGATTTCTATGACAGCTTGATGGATGCCCCACTATCAAGGTGTGCTTTTAATCATAATCTCATTACTCCACTTCTTATGGTTCGACTCACCTAAACTCATGGGAGGAATCAGGGGCCACCTCTAAAATGTGAATCGGCTTTTATTTGGAGAAAGAACAGTTGAGTGGCTGGGAGGACAAAAAGGAAAGGAACGAGCCAAAAAAAAGATGTTCCTGGCTGAGGATGAGTCAAGAGCAGACATGGAAGCAACACCTGCATGAGTGGTTCTCCAGCTGGCTCTCCAGAGGCTGGAAATGGGACCAGTGGAGACCACCTGAGACAAAAGAGGGAGACTTGAAGCTCTCCCAGCATGAGCACGTGTCATCCCCACCAGTCTTGCTGCATTGCTGCCCTGAAGAGTGTGGGCATGGGGGCTTTGGAGAGATGGCCATTACAGTTCTCCCAAGCAGGAAAGGAGCTTCATCTTGGGGAGAATTCATGTGCTCTGATTTATTCATCCCAAATCCATGCTGAAGCTTCCTGTTGATGGCCAACTGTTAAAATGCACGTGTATAGATGGAGAACACCAGCTTCTAGGCTGGGATCGCCGAGACCTAGAGAAGGCCAAAGCCTTCTAGATCTGGTGCATGGGAATTCAAAGCTAGAGCTGAGCACTGTGTCTGCTGGGCCCCTGTAGCCAATAAGGCACCGCTTCTTCTCACTGCAGTGAATACCGAGTATACCCTGGAGATCCAGCACTTCCACTGGTCCATCTGTAACGTGGCTATGCAGAAACTGCACCTTGGACCCCATCACTGGGGATGGGCCCTTTGGCCGTGTGCCATTGGCCATGCCACACCAGGGGGCTGCCTGGCTGGGAGCAGCCCCAAAAGCATCCTTGTGGGCTCCTCCATCAGAGCTTGGTGCTGAGGCCGGAAAATGGTGGGGTGGCACCGTGCAGCCCATCAGCCAATCCTGCAATTCATCCTCGTCTCCCTTGAACCTCCTGGAAGAGTTAGTATGGAAATTTCAACCTATTTTTAAGGGTTATTTTCACTCAAGTGAAATCTATCAAAGAAGGAGGGTTATTTTTACAGCGCGCAGCAACTGCCGGTTGCCATGGCAGCGGGCCGGGCGAAATGCAATAAAGCATCCCTCTGTTATTGTAAACACAAAGGGAACCACTGGCACTGCAAAGAAAGGCTATTGTCATGGTGGGAGGAAGGCAATGCTGCGGTGTGCCCGCCAAGATCTGGTCCCAGCTGGGCTTGGGGAGCCACGTCCTGGGAAGTTTCACGGGGTCCTATGTGCCAACATGGGTCTGGGATCCAAAACTATTGAGCCTCTCTGAGCTCCCCTCTGTGCTTCTTAGGGGTGCTGGTACTCAGCCCAAGCTGAACTTTTCCCCCTCCAGTGCAAAAACTTGGAAGAAGTTCTGAACATGTATCGCCTTAAGAAAGGGACGGGATGGGGGAACCTCTGCATTTTTCAGCCTGCCTTCCAGGACAGGGAGCAGCCACAGCTGGCTGTGAGGTCACTTCTTTAATGTGTGGGCAGGCTGCGAAGAGTGGTTCTGCGGGTGGTGACAGGGTTCATCCTCTCCATCTCTTCCAAACGTTCCTGCACATTTAGGTGCCCTGTTTGACTGAAGCAGCTGCACATGTGTGACTCTGTGCTCCCTGGCACTGTCAAACCATGGATACCAGCAGCTCCCAGAGAGGTGGAGGATGACCACTGGGATCTCTCTCATGACCTGTGGCTGTCCCCACCTGAGCAAGCCCTTGGGTCTTCCAGCAGCATCAGGGACACCACAGGAAAACTGCATCAGCCCCTCGAGGTGCGTGTTTTGTCCCTTCAGTCTGTACTGTGGTGCCTTCC
>PPHD01018709.1:0-14426 GCA_002909625.1 Bambusicola thoracicus | reverse complement strand
GCCAGTATTGCCTTCTCAATGCATACATACGCCCATGGAATTACTTCCCCCTGACTCCACTATGCATGACAGCTTTGAACAGGTCTGTTACCCAATTTGCCATGCAAATTCTCCCAAGGTTGCAAAAGCAGCAGTGTCAGAGCTGAATGATTAAGGACCAGTCCCTGACAAGCAGTTTTTCCACTGAAGGTGAGCTCTGAGACTCAGGAATGCAGACTCAGTGGGACTCTGCCAACTGTGAGCAACCTTCCATCTCCTACCCAGACAGAGGTAAGCAGGGCTAGATGCCCATTCAGACAAGGCTGAAGGAATGGGAAAGCAGAGGGTAACAGACCCAGACTGCTAAGGAACTCTCAGTATCACTACATCTTCTCTTTCCCTAATAAACCTACACCTCATAAAGAAGTAGGAAACTGTACTGAAGTTGTTTTGGCTGACACTCCCTGAAAAGACAGCACTCCAGCTGACCGTGTAGAGCACTTTTTATTCAATGGGATGCCCTTCTAACCATTGACACTTCACCTTAGGGAGGCTAAATAGAAAAGAGATACAAGTGGACAGGGGCTCTAGAAATTTATTTTCAGAGCGTAGTGCTTTAACTATGATTAAAATGCTTATTAAGTAATTTAAAAATGCTACTGATTGGATATGAGAATTAGATAAGAATAGGATTAACACTGTTACTTTCATGCACTGACAGATAATAGTTTGCTCATGCCACTGAAGTAGGATCTTTCCCTTTCACTCATCACTTCAAAGTGTAGAGGCCTTCTGCAGAAGTTGCATTCAGCTGATGAGTGCGGTTTCAGCTCCAGCCCAACATCCTTCCATGTGGCCAGCAGCTTTTCTGTTACAAAGAAGGAAACGCACCACGATCACATCTCAGAACATCTAACTACTTCAGCAAAAGAGAACTGACAGAATACTTATCCCAGGAAAGGAAGAGATGGAAGAGTTGTTAAGGACATAATTCACCTCTGGAACAATGCAATAGGGCTGCAGTTAATCTTCTCTTGTTAAGGTTGCTTGGACAACATACAAGCAGCCCCAGCAGGAGTGACTGGGACAGAACTGGCTGGATGTAGGAATGCACTGGGAGAGCACAGTATTCTAGGTCAGTCTGTTGGCTTCCACTGCTCACATTAAGTGCACAAGCATAGGACACAAAAGCTGCAGTAAGCATTATGCAGCTAATTCCATTTAAAATTTAATCATTTCCTAGTCCTATCTTAAAGATTGCATAAGCAGCCCAGTCTTCTCATACTAAAGCATGAATCCACTCACCGAGAAAATAACTCATCATCTGAGGGGTGTGATGAGGTGTAGGAGCAATACGTAGCAGCTCTTCTCCACGAGGAACTGTGGGGTAGTTGATTGCTTGGACATAGATGCTGTGCTGGCTCATCAGCTTGTCACAGATCTCTGTATTTTTAGCAGCATCTGCAACCTGAAGTTCCAAACTTTGTTTCAGTATCAGCCAGGACATGCAAGGTAGCAAAGCTGTCAGCTCAACTTCATCAGCCCCGGGAGTCAAACGTGACAAGCCTCCCTTCCACCCACTAAATAGAATAGCCATCAGACACAGGAACTGAAAGCTTCCACTCTAGAGCCCTCTGCAGCCTAAGCAGGTAATTGTTTGCACCTGAATTCTTTTTACTGGCTGGTTCCTAGCATCTATGTCTTATCTATACTTGCAGACTGAGAGTTTCATACACTATCATTTTACATTACAACATTTATAGCAGGCTGAAGTCAATTTAATCACAGCCTTTATTCTGCAGACATGAAAGGTAAGCCAGACTCACGGCATATAAGTAGGACAGAGTTCGAACTTAATGAGTATTTATTAATACCAGGAAACAATCTGATCATAACAGAGACAGGCACCAGGGCCCTCTCTCAGAGATCTTAAGTACTCACCCTTATTGGAATGATGTGACTTGGGCAGTGCACTACAGGAAGGCCTGCATCCATCAGCATCTGCCTCATGAGCTTCACGTTGCGTTGGTGCTGGCGCCTCAAAACTTGGCCCTCAGCACTCTTCAGAGTTCGGACAGATTCGAGGGCACCAGCCAGGAGCATGGGTGGCAGGGATGTCGTGAAGATAAAGCCAGCAGCATACGAACGGACAGTGTCTATCAGGGCACTTGTACTGGAGATGTATCCTCCCACACAGCCAAAGGCCTTGCCTAAAAAACAATTCAGAAATTAAGAGTGTAAGTAACCCAAGCTTCTTCCTTCCACCCATCAGAATGGTTGGAAGTGCATGGCAGGCAACCATTTCAGCCCCCCTCTCTCATCTTGCCCGTTGCAGCTTTGTTTCGAAACCAATCCTGATAACACCTATTTAGCTCCTACACAGCAACGATGGTTCCAGATCACATCAAACACTCAGCTTCTGGTTTGGGGAAAGGCCTCAGAAGCACAGCCTTTGGTAGTGACCCGAGAAGATCAACACTAAGTCTCTCAGCAGATTATTTTAAATCTGCTCCAGAGGTGCTGGAAATAGCCTGCACTCCTAAGGAGCACACATGGTGGTTACTCTGTGTGATCAATGCTTACTTTCCAAACAGGGGGATGCTCTGCTACCCAAGCAGAGCCACACACAAAACCCGAGCGTTGAGGGTCACATCCTAATGAAAACAGAAGCACTCACAAAGCTGTAAGGGCTCGAGTCACCAACTTCTCTACTAAGTTTTATTTATGTTTTAGGAGCTGTTGAAACAACTGTCCCATTTGCAGCAGTAAACTTGCCGCCAAGCCTGCATTCTCCTCAGATAATAGCAGTTGCTTCAGCTCTTGCCAAGCCTTTTTACGTAACCCCCCCCATCTCAGGTTTCTGGATTAGGAACACTCCATTTCACATAAAAGGACTATGTACAGAGTGCTGCCCTGCTAGCTTCCTCACCTGAATTGACTCAGAACTCATTTTTTTTTACTAGCTTGTTTAAAACAAGAATGCTAACCTAAAAGATTTAAGACCAAGTAAGTAGCTTAGCAAATGCTTTCCAAACTGGGACATACTTAAATCCTTTGGGCTTTTTGAAAGAAAAAAAAATACTAAACCCCTCCATAAATCCTCAGCAAGTTCATTTGAATAGACAGATTTTGAGTTAACCCACTTAATTTGGCTGCTCAGAAGCTTTGCTGCCTTATAGACTATGTAAGCTTCTGTGGAAACTGCCAGGCTGTGCATACCGAGCGTTCCAGAGATGATGTCCATCTTGTGCATGACTCCATCCCGGTCCCCTATGCCACCACCTCGAGCTCCATACAGCCCCACAGCATGCACTTCATCCACAAAAGTGATCGCCCCGTGCTCATGGGCCACATCACACAGCTCTTCCAGAGGGCAGACAGCACCTACAGGCCAAAGCAGCAAAATGCAGTTGAGGATCCCCTGCACTCAACATGGACAAACATTCCACTTATAGCAATTTGTACTTTCAGACTCAAAATACAGATCTCAGTGCTGGCTACACTGGAAGGAGAGGGCAGCCTATGTCACCTTACCATCCATGGAGTGCACAGTCTCAAATGCAACAATCTTAGGGGTCGATGGATCAGACTTCTTCAGCAGCTCTCGAAGATGGTTGACATCGTTATGGCGGAAGATGTGTTTTGGCACCCTGCTGTTTCGAATCCCCTGGATCATGGAGGCATGGTTTCCAGAATCAGAGTAGATCTCACAGCCTGAGGGGACAACCCAGTTACGCATCAAGTACAGAAAGCATCAGCTACTGCCCAGCAGCATTTTGAATATCATAAGCACTCAAACAGCAAAGGGAGCATGCCCTTGATCAGAAGAGCAGATCATGAAGCAAAAATGTAAGGTTTATATTAAACACCCAATATGAACCTGAGACTAAGGAGAACCTCCTGTATTTCCTAAGTCCTTAATATCTTATGCAAGAACTTCTGAAGTTAAAGAAAACCCCTCCTGAACCACACTGAAGGGAGAGAGAAATTCACACCCACAGGTGGGAGGACACTGAATTCCTCCTGCCTAATTCTTAAGTGGCATTTAAGTGAGGGAGCAGAAGATCCTGTGTTAGTTCTCCTATTCTTTCTGCAGTAAATAGCTCCTGGGCCTCAGGCTCAGCACCATGATTTGAAGGAGCTGAACATAATTTGAGTGCAGCACTTGACAGAGCATACTCTGGCTGGGTATGATGAATCCCCACTATGAGCAGACACCTGGAAAGCATCCTTTCAGCTGCTTAGGCTGTGCTTTGCAGTATATACAAGAGAGAGCTTATTCTCACCTGGCAGCATTTTAGCAAGAGTGAAGAGGGTGGAATCATTGGCTACAAAGCAAGATGAGAACAACAAGGCTGCATCTTTTCCATGAAGATCAGCCAGTTCTTTCTCCAAGTCAACATGAAATTTGCTTGTTCCTGAAATATTTCTTGTGCCTCCTGCTCCAGCACCATGTTGTTTCAGTGTATCCCTACAAGGGGCCCCAAAAGATACATTAGTGACACTAACATTGGTCTGCTACACAGACGAACATGTACTAAAATATCTTCAGTAGTGATCTCTTAATCATTAGATTAAAAAAGAAATGGTTGCAAAGAGTTGTTGTTAGCTTTAAAGGTCTTTGAGCAACCCACACAACTCAGGGATTCACTGAACTAAGGAATCAGTTACTAGGAATAGTTGCAACACACCAGCCAGTCTAACTGGTAATAGTTGGGGTTTCACAGGGGAAAAAAGCAAAGCCAAGGAATGGGTCAGGGACTGACAAGTAAGTTTGGCAGCCCTGACACTAAATATTAAGTTACCCACTCTAGCTGAAGAGTATAAGCTTAATTATACCAAAAATAACATAAGCAACAGCTTATATAGCATAATGTAATCAGTTCTTCTGTAGGCAGACCTCTGAAGCTCCTGCAGAGCACCCTCAGCCTGTATCCATCTCTTAAGAATGCAGCCCTACTCACATAACTGCTCCGCACACACGAGGGTGACGACTCATGCCCAGGTAATCATTGCTGCACCACACAGACACCTCTTTCTTGGTGATCAGGGAATCAGAGTAGTCATCTGCCATGGGAAAGATCTGTGCCTTTCGGTTCACCGTTTTGAACACTCGGTAGGTATGATCTTTCTTCTTCTCATCTATCTTTTTCTCAAAGAACTGATCATACTGGAAGGTGGACACAGCTGAAATGAGACAAAGACTTTAGCACGCAGGAAGAAAAGTAATCACAAGGGATTAGGCCTGAGAGGTATTGCCAGACAGTCTTACATTTTGGCAAGTTATCCTGAAGCAGATGAGACACGCTTTCAGGTCTTTGCTTCAGCATAATATCCTTAAACTTCTTGAGCAAGCCACTCTGCTCTTCTCCCTCAGCCTCAGTGCTCCTCACCACGGAATTGGTTGGTATTTTGGCAAATTCTTTACCTACAGATATCATAATGAATTACAGTGAGCTGAGCAGTTTGAAATAGAGGTGTTTAAGTTGAATTCAGCGAGGTAGACTTTTAACTAACTCCTCATTCTTTAGAAAGCACGTGCCTGGATCTATACACTCCTGCCCACTCCTGCCAAATTCAGCCATTGCATTGGCAAGTAATTTGGATTAGAAAGGTTTTCCTTTTTGCCCCATACAACACAATCACAGCACTACATGTAATTTCCTTATAACACATTTGGTTCGTTGTGACTCAGAGCCCCATCCTACAGAGCTACAGCACTCATCTGAACAAATTGGTACATAGCTAACTGAAGGCAGAGTTCTAGCTGGCAGCTTCCTTTCCACCTCCAGAACTTTGTTCAGTTAGCAGAGTGTTCTTTTCAACAGTGCCCCTAAAAAGGGGCAAACAGGCTTCCTTCTTGAGGTGCACGGCAAGGTTTTATTGATAGTGGTGAAAAGTTTCTTCCTTGAAGGACAGCATTTCTGCATCAGGATTGCAAGTCAGCCAACACCCTTTAGTTCTACAAAAGAAAGAGCTGTTGCTCACTTGTTTTCCAGCTTAAGTTTGTGCTGCTGTTTGCATGGCATCCAGACCCTGCTTCTTCTCTCTATGTATATACCACCCTTGTCTACAACAGCACTCTGATAAAGCTCTCTTGTCCCAGCAGCCTGCTTTGGATAAAAATATAACCAATTCACACACTTAAAAGAACCAGGGTATCAAACTATGGCATACAAGACTTCTGAATGATGATCACCCATGGCAATGACTGCACAATACTGCAGGCTCACCATTAATACCTGCATTCTCCAACAACTTTTTGTTGCAGTTTGCCATAACCTTGCCCACACAGGGTATCCAATGACTGCTACACTTGTCATGGGGTAGAAAAAAAATCAAGTATCAAAAGCTCTCAAAAGGAGCCAATGCATCAGTGCACACTATACATACCTTTCCTGTCCACCTGCATTTCCTTCACATCCTCCTGCAGTTCCAAGCTGGCTTTACAGAAGACATTGCTGCTCTTGTGGTTCATCTGAGCTGCCAGGAACGGGCATTTTGTGGCAGAGTTCTGGACAGCAGCAGCAGGTGGGTGGCCAGCAGGAGGCTGTGACCCATCTGTGTTCTGTTGGGCCACTTCTTTGGCTTTTTTGGCCTCTGAGGGGGGCAGAGAGAAAGGAAAGCACTTCAGCTTTATCATTTTAACAGCTGCTTCAGCTATTCTATACACTTCTCTAGCAACTCACATAGCACAAGTCATTCACAGTTACTTAACTGGGCATTCACATACTATTGACATAAGCAAGAAATCCCAGTAATACCCAAGGAACACCGGATTTCAGATGCTAGACACAGCACTGTACCCTTCTGAGGTCAAAATCCCTCATTTACCACTTAGAGGGAGATTTCTACTCTGAAAATGATTCTCAGCCATCAGCAGTTGCTTCACCACAAGCCTCAGCCCTTGGAGCCAGGAGAGGCCTCCTCAGGGTGGGATACGGGGCTGCCCCAGATCAGCCCATAGCAGCCTCAGGTTTTGGCTCCAGCCCAGCTGCACCCACAGCAGAGCCTCCCACCTGACAGCACCCACGCTCAATGACCACGGAGCTTTAAAGCATTAAACAACCCTCATCCAGAAGGCAGCTGTTCCAGGAGTCTCCCCCGGCCCACACAGCGCCGGGCCCTTCAGCACAGCGGGCCGTACTCACCCGGCTGGGCCGCAGGGGTCTCCTCTACCTGCTGTCCGCGGGCAGCGGAGGTGGCGAGGCCTCGGGCAGCGGCCGGCGGCGCCGCCTCCATCATTTTGGGACAGTGCTGAGCATAAAAGAGCAGGGAAGGCCCGGCCTTCTGCAGGAAGGCCTGCGAGACACGGGCCAGGAACGGGCAGCGCCGCACCACCGCCTCCATCCTTCCTCCTGCTGCAGCTACCACCGACCGGAAGTGACGTCACGCAGCTGTCACCACCACGGCGGGCGGAAAGCGAACAGCGCCCCGACGCGCGGCCGCCGCCCTTATATAGCCCAGCCGGCTCCGCGCAGGCGCACTGAGGGTAATTTATGCTCCGCCCCCAAGAGGCGGGGCGTGACGCGAGTGGGCGGGGCTTGCGCCGCGCTCCGAGCCGTGATTGGTCCCAGTGGTGGTGAGGGGCCCCAGTGGCTCTGGGGGGGACCATGAGGGGCCGTGAGGGGGCCCTAGGGATGCGCTAATACAGTTCTGCCTGGTGGCTGAAGGATCCCGGCCCTCACGCTTTGCCTCCAGCCAGCACAAATCTCACAGCTTCTCCCCTCATTCCGCAGCTGTGGTGCTGCTGGTTTTGGAGATGATTTTTCCCCCAGAGGGTGTTGACGCACTGAACAGCTTACCCAAGGAGGCTGTGGATGCCCCATCCCTGCAGGCATTCAAGGCCAGGCTGGATGTGGCACTGAGCAGTTTGGTCTGCTGGTTGGCGACCCTGCACACAGCGGGGGGTTGGAACTGGATGAGCACTGTGGTCCTTTGCAACCCAGGCCATTCTAGGATCCCATGAGGAGCCCTGATGTGAAAGTGGCACTGCAGCGTGCAATACTGTGAGTTGTGCCTCCTGGTTTGCAGTGAGCGTTAACTTTAGGGATTTTTATCAAAGGCTGCTTACAGGTGGTCATGAGAGAAGGAGCTCAGTGTAGATGCGGCCATCCCAGTGCTGTTGCTGCAGGGGATAGGCCGACTGCTGAGGCGTGGGAGGAGAAGAGCAATGATGCGTTTCTTCCCCATATTGCAAAACCTTGGCAGAAGGCAGAGCTGAGCTGCCTGCTGTCTGTGCCTTCCCCAACCCCCAGGGGTTTGTGTTACACAGAGCTCATCCCCACAGACACCTGCCGCGGCAGGTTCAATCCCACAACAATCTGATCGTGCTGCTTTATCCTTCTTATCTTAATAGCAGCGCCTCAGCGTGTTGCAAGGTTGAGGGATGAAGTGTGTTAGCCTGCTCTGCTGCCAGAATTCAGAAGCTCTTGGGTTTGTATTGAAGAGTTTGAAGCCTGGAGAGCATCCGTGTTCTACTCGAACTTGATTCAAGGTTGGAAGCTGAGGCAGCAACCTTGGCTATGGCACAGAGGTCTCCCAGTGAAGCAGAGCTCTCAGCTTTGCTGTCAGGTTCCCTTGTAATCTGTGCTGTTAATCAGATGTGATTATAGCCCTTCTTTAGAGCTCGGTTTTGGCGTATTTCTTTAACCTTGTACGAGGCAGGAGTTGCGCAGAGCTGAACGGCAATGGAATGACATGAACTTGACCCCTGTCTTGGAGAGCTGCTGAAGGAATGTGTCCTTGTCAGTGCACAGAGATTATTTTGAGCTCCAGCACCAACAAAACGGGGGTAAATGCAGTGGAAAAGGGAAAGGGTGTCTTTTCAGCACTGCCCTCATGCCCAGACTTTACGTGTCGAAAGTGAAGCGAATACTAATAAAGCTGCCATTAACTAAAACTTCTTAGGGTTTCAAGGGATTAGTTACGTGGTGTTTAACTGTGGCAGTGCATTACTATCACCCTACAGGGCTAAGCAGAAGCTCGCTTGGATTGCCACACAACCTCCCTTTGCCACGCTCCAGAAAGAGGAGTCTGGGACAGCGCCTTTGGGTTGAATGGAGAACAGAGAGCTTCCATAGCCTGCCCTTGGGGGTGGGTGGAGATGGGAGACTGATTTCTGCAGCTGTCCATGAAGAGCTGCTGTGGAAGACATTCCCTTCCATGCTGCTGCTTTACCAAACAGGCTCAGTTGGAAGTTAGCTTCGATACTTCCCTCCTATCTCTCATTTGTTGAGCAAGTTTCCCCGAAACTCCCATAAGCAACATTTGATGCAGAGTACATTTCCTTCGCCCGGTCCCACATCTGTCAGCAGACAGCTCCTTTCTGAGAATTTCAATGGGTTTTGTGCTGGTTAGGGATCATTCAGACTGCGAGAAAAGCAAGAGCTGAAGCCTCTCTGTACTCAGCCTGGGCAATCTGAAGTGTATAACTGTACCTCTAGCAGCACTGGATCCCTTTCTCCCACTTCTCCACCCAGAGCTGTGCACATTCCTCCCTTTTTCCCACCCAGTCAGTATCACGGGAGGGCAAGCCAGAAAAACAACCCCCTCCCCACGCACAAGCCACGCTCTATATTGAGATCTGAATTTTCTATGGGAGTGGATGTGATCTTGACATCTGGATTAAATCCAGACTCAAATTCCAGGCTCAGAGCTGGGAATTCCACCTCCAGTGCTGAGAACAGCATTTCTTAGAGAACTTACTTTACCTTTTAAGGCAAAATTGGAGGGTTGGGAGAGTAGCTGCATAGCAAAAATTCCTCCCGTGCTGAATTTCTTCAGCAGATTTTCCCCATATGGGTCCAGTGCTCTCCATGTGTTTCTCACATGGCAGAAGAGGAAATCTCGCTTCTCTCCAAGCACCTGAGCGCTCCTTGCATTAGGGGCTGGGAAGGAAGGACGGAGGTGAGAGGGCAGGGAAAAGACTTTGCTTTGAAGTCACAGCCTCCTCCAGCTCTCTGCGACCTGGGTTTCCATTGGAAGGATGGTTGGTAGAGGAGAGAAAGGTGTGTGTGACTTCCGTATCTGATGGGAGACACTCAAGTCACGCTTGCCTAGTGGAGCATCTTTGCTACGCCGTGCAGCAGTAGTGAGCTACAGTCAGTGCTTGCACCTGCATTAGTGTGGGCATTGGCATGAAGGTGGATGTCAGAGCAGAGCTGGGACTGGAAAGGTCCCAGTTTCCATTGGGGCAGTGGAAATGCCCCGATGGGGCTTTGGGGCTGTCTCCTTTAAGGCAGTTCCAGTGTGAAGACTTCAAACAGAAGGTTGCTGGCAATCGAGGACGCGCCGTGTTCTGTCCTCCTCATCCCATATGTATCACCTCTCCGACATGGGTGACATCCCAGGGCGTCTTTTGGGCAGACAGAAACGATGTGGTTTAAAAAGGCTGTCACCTTGAAATGGCGCAGCACACCCACCTGCCAGGCTACTTACTGTTGGCTTATGCTTTCCTTATCCAAACCTGTCCGTCTCCCAGTGTGAGTGTAGGTTCCTCCTGCCCACAGGGCTTGCTCTGCTCCTTTGCAATAGCTCTGGTTGCTTAACCTTTGGGGTGCAATACTTATTCTTCCTCTAAAGATTACAGATAGGTTAGAAGACATCGATAGGGTATTAAAATGAGAAGAATGTTGGCAGTAGGGGAGAAGGAGCCAGCACTGAAGTGAGAAGGAAGGAAATTATCGTATCTCCAAACTGTGAGCTGCAATCCAGAGAAACCGTGCAATATATTCAGGTTATCAGAGTGCGCGAAGCTTCCACTCCTCGTTTGCCTTTGCACCGAGCTCATCAAAAAGCTGGCCAACGCTCTGTTTGCACTATCTTACAAACAAGCTTAGTCACGCAAAGCTCTGGGCTCTGCTTCCAAGGCTCCCGGGCCAGTCTGACTGCCAGGTAGCAGCAACGTTCAGACTGGGAGCAGTACCAGTGAGCACCAGCCAGGAGAGCTGGGGATGGGAGGTTTCATGGGGTGCCGTGACCCAGCCAACCTTTTCTGTGTGTATCTTATTTGGCCCGATGGCTTTTGGGAGGTTTAAACTCCATTCCAGCTGGGATCTGCAGTGTTAAAGGGCTTGGAGGAGCAAGCTTTTGAAGTCTCTGGCTTGTTGTGCTGAGCAAACCAAGCCTTGTTGGGTGTTGGCTCGGTGGTGGTGATGGTTGGAGTCTTGAATGTCTTCTTTCAGGAACTGCTCCACTTCTTTGGGGTGAGATGCGTGTGGTTTCTCTTGTAACTATCCATTGCTCCAGCCCTGGGCGAGGGAAGATAAAAGCTGATTCTAGGAAACCTCCTCGAAAGAGCTGGAAGTGCAAACGTTGTGCAACAAAGAAGTTGAAAGGAACCAGCTCTGAAATGGCAAAAATCAAAACACAGTTAAGTCATTCTCTTTACTTTCACGTCCAGTTTCCCATGTTGAATTGATTGTAGGGGAAAACCAAGGGAGGCTGGGGAGTTATGTGTGCTGCTGGCTTAGCCATGGATCATTTAATCAACATTTGTGCTGTGGCTTCACATAGAACCCTGTTTATCGCAGGGAGCTTTTACATACATCAGAAAATCTATTCCCTTTGGACTTGCAGCACTTTTTGCCCAAGGATTCATGCTGCCATCCCACAGGCTCCTCGTAGAGCACTGGTTGTGATGTGGTGTGACTTTTAAAGACTTCTGATCTTGGCAAGTCTGTGCTTCAAATCTGAACTTAAAGAACCCCGCAATTTGGAGTTCATGTTCTTCAAATGTTGCAGCCTGTCCCTCGTGTGACATCTTACGACGTGCTTGTTTGTATATCTGTATGTTTAATATCCCTCCTGAGACACCCCACTCACCACTGATAAAGGCTGACCCTTCAGTTTAAGCTTCTCTCCTGGCTCAAACAGGGAGAAGGGAGCGAGCCATGGGAGAATATGGTGGGGAGGGGTGATGCCTCTACATGGGGGGGAAATTTGGGGTGACAGGTAACCGACTCTCTCCAGACAGCAGCAGCACTAACAAAATAGCACATTGCTATTGCTGGGATGCTAGGGCCGAAGTGGTGCCTATTAGTGGATATTAGGATCATGATTAGCGGATATTAGGAAAAATTCTTTATTGAGAAGGTGATCAGTCGCTGGAAAAGGCCTCGTAGGGAGGTGGTTGATGCTTCACCCCTGTCCATGTTGAAGAGGATAATTTGGATAATGCTCATAATGGTATGTTTCAGCTTTGGGCAGGAGTCTGGTAGTTGGAATCAATGGTCTTTATAGGTTTATTCCAGTGGAAACCTTTCCATTCCATTCCATTCCATTCCATTCCATTCCATTCCATTCCATTCCATTCCATTCCATTCCATTCCTTAATAAGTGGAGAGGTGATTGCCAATCAGCCCTGGCATCAGCCCTGAAGCTGGAGCCACCAGCTCTAACACGCAAAGTGGAGCCAACCCTCTGGATCCCTATGCTGTCTTGCGTTGGTATCCAGAAGGTCTTCAGAGCTGGCACAGCGCCTGGAATTGCACTTTGGCTGGTGGGACAGGGGGAAGGCACAGCAAAGGAGCGTGCTGCTGAACTGCTGGGAGGGAGAGGGGATGAGCTCTGGGTTCCCCTGGGAGCCCTTGGGATTGCAGCTCGCCCCATATGCCTGTGCTGTCTGCACTGCTGCCTCCAAAAAGTGATGACCTTTCACGTTTCCTTCAGCTTGGTTCCCAAACCCACATCTCCTTCACAGCAACCTCTCCGTCAAGATGTATTTACCACGAAGGATGATGAGCTTTTGAGCAAGTAATTGAGATTTAAAGCTCCAATTACAAGAGGAAATAAACTAGAACTGCTTTCTAAGCTTGTGTCTTAATTGGAAGAAGCGATTTCAGTGCATACTTCCCAAAGCCCTTGCAGCATCTCCTGGGCTGGTTAGCCAGTGACCTGGTTTTCATGGACCGACCTTGTGGCACTGCAGTCCCTCACCCAGCTGCACTTGGGTCAGGGGAACAACGCACAGCAGAGTGGTGATGCATACGGCTGGGGCTCAGTTCCTCTGCTAGTTCAGAGTTTCTTTGGGTAGAAATGCTGTTTGATGTCTATTTGGCAGCTTTTCTGCTTGCTCCTCGTTGGGGTTGAATCATATGCAGCTACATCTGAGCTCTGGCACGCCGTCAGTTGTGCACAACGCTGAACACAATGCCTTTGGGGGTGGCAGCAAGCACAAGTGACACCTTAATAAGGGCTTCTGCAGATGTGGCTTTGGTACTAAGCTGCCCCCATCTACCACCATTGCCAGCATGGGGCTTGTTAGTCACACATCCCTCTTTTGAGAGCACTATTTTTAATGTTCCTGCTCTGCGTGAGTCCTCTGAAGCCCTGCTCGGTTTTGCTGTTGGCTGCCTGCAGCAGCAGGAGGTGTGGGGAGGGCTGGGCCCAGGGTAAGCACAGCACAGGTGGTTGGGGTTCAGGACTCTGTATGGCTCCCCTGTTGGAGCCCAGCTCTGCCTGCCCCTGGGCTGGCTTTGCATCAGACTCTCCCCTGTGACAGGCTTGAACTGCTATGGTTTGGTTGGTGGCTTCCTTGCAGGGGACAGGGACACCCTGGAGCACCTGCTGGCCAGGAGCAGGCTGGGCAGAGCAGCCGCTGCCACAGAGCAGGATTTGTCCTGGTGTCTGTGGGGGTTAGGCTGGGCTGTGGCATTCCCTCCGCCTGCCCGTTGGCTTAATGAGCTGCCTTATCTGTCATCTTCTCCACGGCAGATGGGGGTCTCTTCAGGATTAATTAAGGATCATAACTGTGACCTACTTACCGAGCTGATGCTATTGTTACTGGAGCTCCCTGAGCTGCCAGCCTGCTTGATAGAGCTTCTTCCCCTGCTCTGCTCTGGTTACTGGCTCTGTGCACCCTGACAGCTCTGTGCTGAGCCCCAGCTGGGCTCCTATTACATCCATGTCCCTAATAGACCCTCACCTTAGCCTTGGGTGGATAACTGCAAGCTTCTTGCCCATGGCGCACCAGCTATGGGGATTAGAGCTGCTGGCCTGCATCTATCCTAGTGTTGTTTTCATTTGGGAGCAGGGATCTGAGGGTGGGCAGAGATCAGCTGCAAGATGGGGGGAGGGAGGGGTGTGAAAAGTGGCTCGGGACCATCCAGTTCTTTGCTACCAGATCCTAAACCATGCTGTTGCTGAAGGGGTCTCCCAAGGTTTTCCATCTCTCAGGGCTACTCAGTTTCCTTCTCATTTCTGGCTTTGTGCATCACTGCAGCAAGCCTTGAGGAGTGAAGGAGCAGAACTGCCTAGAGACTGAGAAAGTCAAGCTCTGCTAACCCTCTTGTTACCTGCCAGATTTTCAGGCAGAGTGCTGTTCCAGATGGGAATAACTCAGAGGTTTGCTAAAGCAAATCCCTTCCTTCAGCTGGGCATGGGTTGCCCCACGGTGGGGCCTCATCTCCTCCACATTCTCCTGCTCTCTCCTTCCCTCCCTTCAG
>PPHD01018708.1:0-14426 GCA_002909625.1 Bambusicola thoracicus | reverse complement strand
TCCACATTTCAGACCAGCCCAGGCTGCCCAGGGCCCCATCCAACCTGGCCTTCAACACCTCCAGGGATGGACGGGGCATCCACAGCCTCTCTGGGCAGCTGTTCAGCACCTCACCACTCTCTCTGTCAACAACTTAATCAGGGACTGCTGAAGAGCATTCCTCGTTACTTTCATATAAACCAGAAAGGATTTGGAGCCACTGCAGAGGTCTATGACTGTAGCAGCCCCCACCACAAAGCTGGGTTTTGCCCACAGACAGTGTCACAACAGAGCCCTGCTCCTGACTCAGCTCTTAAGAAGCCAGCTCATGTTCAGGAGAGTGCAAAGATTCCTCTCTTGAACTCTATTCCTTCACCACTGACCTTCTGCAGTTGTCTCTGAGCAGTTTGGAATAGCAGCCCTGCTGATTTATGTTATTTGGGCAACATAATTTATCCTAAAGACAAGCAGGCAGCTTTGTTTGGCTGCCACTGCCAAATTGCTTTTGGCAACAAGCTGGACGAGAGCAGAGTGCGGCCGTGACACATCACTGTGCACTGCAGCCTGCACAGCGCTGGAGACCTCTGCAGCCGTTCAGTGCAGCAGGAGCTCAGGAGCAGACAGACACCCACTGCACGGCAGGCAGCAATTGCTCAGGTGAGTGAACCTGTGATCTACCCCACGGTTCCCATCTCACCCTGCTGCACAGCCCTGCTTGTTTCTTGGCTTTCTGCTGTTCCTTTCTGCTGTCCAGATTACAGCATGTCTCGGTCACCCAAGGTTTGAGCTCAACCCACCCTGCAGGAGCTGCTCACCCCTCCTGCTCTGGATCTCCCCGGGAGGCCACTTCCCACACCCAGTCTGTAAAGCAGTCAGTTCTCCCAGCAAAGATTGCAGCTCACCTCAGAGGACACCAACCACCCAAACAGCTCTTTCTGCTCGTCTGAGAGAGCGAAAAACTGCACTGCAAGTGGAGCTGAGTGGAAGCCCACCTGGCATAGCATCACCTGCTGCAGGGGCTGCCCATGCCCACAGTGCCAGGCTGCTGGAGGTCCAGGACCTTCCTTGGGTGCATTCTTTAGGGGCACATGCACCTTCGTGGTGCACCCACAAACACCACTGAACGCAGCATTTTACCTGTGCCCTCGCCATGCATTCCCAGGCAGTGCCACTGTCAGCACCCGCAGCCTGCAGGATGTTCCAGCCCTGCTCTGCACCATCCACACACCACTGCTGCACAAGGCACTGCTGACAGCCCACGCTCTACAGTGCCCACACGTCCCTGCGAGATGCCTGAGTGCACTTGGAGCTGGGCTGCCTCAACCCTTCTGCTCATGAGGAAGCTCCTTAGGGAGGTCACATTATAGATGGAGACGCAGCAGCACAGAGCCTGGCTCATCCATGCCCAGATGTTGCACTCCAGGTCCTGTCTGAATCCCAGCACCTCCCTGCCCCTCTGCAGAGCTGCCTCCACAGAACAAACATCCACCAGCAGAAGTTGGTTGGTGTGTATCTGGGGAAAGGCTAAGCTGGGAAAACATGCAGCTGCCTCACAGACAGACCTTTGCAGCAGAGGTTAAGCCATCTGTCCACTGGAGGAGGCCAGGAGATGGGGCCGTTCTGACACTGTGCCTCCAGGTGTGCCCAAGGATGAGGCAACTTTGGAGGTCCAGATGCGTACCCAGCAGCCCCCAGTCCTGCATCCATCCTCCTGCAGGACTCACAGGATGTGCTGCAGGCAGATCTGAGCCACGCCATGCACCCCCATCTCCTGTGCTGTCATCACCCCTGGCCACCCACCATCCATGCTTGCAGCAAGAAGGGGCCAGCACTGGTACCAGGGCTGCAACAGGACTACAGAGGAACAGACAGTAGGAGCCATCTCCTACAAAGGATGACCCAGGCCCTGACCCTAGAACCAGCTCCTGCTGGAAGTGTGGATGCTGCATGGCTCTATGCACCGAACAGAGGACACAGCTGCATGCAGCACTACCTGGAGCAGGGGCAGCCATCTGCCCTGCCCCACCATTCCGCAGCAGCAAGGATGCCTGCTTTGGCCACAGCTGTGCTGCAGCAGCAAGGTCCACATAAGCAGCTGGAAACGTGGCAGTCACCGTGCTGCTGCATGCAGTGTGGGTGCTGCAGCAGGACCTCTTACATCACATCTGCCCTCTGCCTCCTGGCACCCTGCCCTGTGCAGCCCTGGTGTCTCAGCAGAGCTGGGTCAGCCCAAGCCCAGAGCTCCAGCACGGCTGCTCACACAGCAGCAGTCCTGCTCTGCAGCACAGTGGGGCTGCGCTCGCTGCAAGGTGCCCCCAGATGGCTGCACCCCTCACTCACTCCTTGCAGGGCTCCCATCCTGCCTGCTTCTGTTCTCTGGTCCAGAGCAGAGCTCAAAGGAAGAACCCCATCTGCCCCCAGAACTGCTTCTTCTCTGCTAAGGCCATATCCTCCCAGGACACAGCCGGGTAAGCAGCAGGCTGCGCTACACACAGCACTCCCTGCGCAATCCCCACAGACTACAGGAAGGACTCCGTACAGAGGGTGCTCCCCTGGCCAAGAACACACACCAGGGGAGAGGTAGGAGAGCCCCCCGTCCCCCACTCCTCTCTCGGAACCTACCGGAGGGGGTGCAGCTGCTGCTCCTGGACAGAGGAGCTCCAGGGAGGGCCCACGGAACAGCAGTGGGGAGAAGCAGGCTCCAGGTACAGAAATAAATCGATATATTAGTGTGTACAAAACATGCTGCTTCCTCTGTACAGTGCCCCAGCTGGGCGCAGGCTCCCCACAGGGAGTTCACACATATATAAATAAGGCCCAGACAGCTGCAAACAGTATTTACAGACCGCGGGGAGCAAAGCGCCTGCTCTGGGGCCAGCCCCACCAAGACCAGCTGCTACGCCCGGCCCGCGGGATCCTCCCTCCCAGCCTGCACGGCCGGGTTCATTTCAGGTCCACATCGAAGTCCAGCACCAGCAGCTTGGTCTCCTCCGTCCCGTTGCGGCTGCCCACCGCGCACACCAGCTTGGTGTTGGAAGCACGGATGCGCCACACCACCCCCCCGCTGCCCCCGCTCTCCAGAGCCACCAGATTGCGCACAAATTCGCCCGTCTTGAGGTCCCAAAGCTTGACGGTACCATCGTCCGAGCTGGTCACCACGAACTTGGAGCTGAACTGCAGGCAGGTCACGGCGCTCTGGTGCTTGCTGGGCCCTGGGGGCAGAAGGTACCCGTGAGTCCTCCCGTGCTCCCACCCGAGCCCCGGGATCGCCCGCCGCTCGGCCCCGCTGCCCCGGCAGCACCCGTCCTGCCCCTGCCGTGCCCGCTGGGTAGGAACACCGTGACCCTGCCCCAGCGCCCCTCCCACCCACACTCACCCTGCAGTGTTTGCAGGCACTGGCCCGTCTTGATGTCCCAGATCTTTACTGTGGAGTCAGCGTTGCCGGACACGAGGATGTTGTCACGTAGCTCCATGCCACTTGTCAGTGACTGGTGCCCCATGAGGGTGTGTAAGCAGTTCCCACTTTCTACATCCCACACTCGAATGGATGTGTCCAGAGAGCCGCTCACGATGTGCGTCCCGTCAAACTGCCAGAGAGACACGGGTCAGCGGGGCTGAAACAGGACGTGCTTCCTCATAGAGCCACAGAATATCCTCCATTGGAAGGGACCCACACGCATCACCCAGTCCAATCCACAGCAATGCAGCATCAGAGGCTGGGCACCACAGCCAGCAGTGGGCTCAGGTGGCACCCATGGCCCAGCAGGGTGCCTCGGCAGCACCTTCCCCCCCAAGGAGCAGGCATGGCTTGTGCATTCCTTCAACACACACGAGAGGGGTTCGGACGGAGGGGCAGAAAGCATCTTACACAGAACGCAGGCTGAGTGCGTGTGCCCATGCAGCACGGAGATGGTCAGAACAGACAGGTTTGTGTCCCTGCGGCAGGCAGGTGAGGGGAAGGGGCCGCGCTCTTACCTGCAACGAGTAGACGCGGTTCGTGTGCCCCTGCAGTGTGTGAGTGCAGCTCTCACTCTCAGGGTCCCACACTTTCACTGTGTAGTCGTATGCACCGCTCACCACCTTGTGCCCATCGTACTGCACGCAGCGCACGGCAGCCACGTGTCCCATCAACACGTGTAGACACTGCCCAGTCTCAATGTCCCAGAGGCGCAGAGTGGCATCCCGTGAGCCACTCACAACCCTGCCAGCAAAGCAGTCCGTGTCAGCTGCAGACCTCCCCCAGCTCAGGTATACCCAGGCACTCCAGTCGCCCCAGGGGTAGCCCAGCTCACCTCCCCCCACAAAGCCTCTTTCCACACAGCAACCAGCCCAGGCCCAGATCACATCTGTGCTTCCACCTACCCCAGATCCCACCCTATGGACCGGCACAGCCCCTAATACCTCATCACCTTCACCTACCCCATACCACACATCAAGCCCTGAATACCTTCACTCCCATACCTGTTCCCATGCAGGTGCATGCAGCGCACTGTGGATGTGTGCCCATACAGCGTGTGCACACATTCGCCCGTGTCTGCGTTCCACACTTTGAGTGTGCGGTCCGTGGAGCCGCTGATGACAATGCTGTCCCTCATCTGGGAGGACCAGACCCCCCCTGTGTGGCCAACGAGAGTCTGCACGCACTGCAACGAACAAAGAGATGTGAGACCTCCATTTGGGAAAGGCTGAACAACATTGCAAGAGCGGACAGCAAAGCACGGGACTTGCTGTGGGCAGGGGGCTGGTGAGGCTCCTCAGGTCAGTGAGCCATCTCCCTGCAAACTCACGTTCCCCAGCGTTCCCCCAGAATGACTGTTCTAAAACCAGTTGGGTTTCCTGCCCTTGTCAGGTCTTTAAAAGAGCGGTCCACGTTTGCTCACCACCAAAGGCACGCAGCCAGCTCCTGCTCATTTGTCACCGCACCAGCACTGACTGCCAGCATAAGATGGCTCTCCCCATCGCTCCTGCAGTCACAGGATCTGTCAACACCTCTCCCCAGCTGCACCTTGCCAGACCAGACAAACCCATCCAACCACCACGATGCCTCCTACCTCCACCCACCCCACAGCAATGCAGACAAACAGCGCAGCTCTCCCCGCGGCAGCAGAGCAGCCCTGTGCTGGCTCAGGCCAACCCCTCACCTCTCCAGTGACAGCTGACCACACTTTGAGCGTGTTGTCGTCTGAGCCGCTCACTATGCGGTTGCCACAGAACTGCAGGCAGGTGATGACGTGGTCATCGTGTCCCTTCAGCACCTGAACGCAGAAGACCACGAGTGAGCAGAAAGGTGTGCAGAAACAACAGGTGGGGCCTTGAGACAGTGGCCACCTCCCTGCTGGGCAGCAGCTACAGCAGGAGCTGAAGGAGACACGTAGGGACTACTGCTGGGGGATGATGGGCTGCAAGGGAATTCCAGCACAAGGATTGATCCTTCTGACTGCTGCATGAGCTTTGAGCTCAGAGATGATGTTCTGTCCTAGACCCGATGGGACTGATCACATCTAAGACCATGAGCTTCACCTCCCCTGCTGGCAGACAGTACACCAACATCTCTGCACCCACTCCCATCTTCCCAAGCAGCAATGTGGCACCAGAGGAGGTGAGCAGTGACAGAGCCCCTCGCAGAAGCACAGCCTCAAGCAGTACCAGGCAGAGCTGGCTGAGCACAGCGAGGGACAGCTCAACATGGTGGCCAGCCTAGAGCTGTCCCTTGGTGAGGGGACAGTGTAGGACAGGTGTCCTGCTGGCAGGGCCCCACACAGCTCTGCTCACAGCAGGCGCAGCAATGGGGTGCTAGGGACTCAGCAAGGGCTGCCTGGGACAGCCTGTTGCAGAGGTGCAGTCACTGCAGTATGTACAGCTGTTGTTCCCTGGGTGCTGTGGGGACATGGGAAAGGTCCAGGGGACACCGGGGGTCCAGAGAAAGCCCAGCGATGGAAAGCAGGGAGGTGGAAGTTCTCTCCTGTGGGACTTCCCACAGGGTGACCGAGTCTTTGCTCTCCTTGCTTTGTGGATGGGGACTGGGAGCAGGAAGGGACTTCAGAGAAAGAGATAAAAACCGACAGCAAAGTGCTCTACAACACACTATGGGATGCGCTGGGCACAAGGTCTGGCTGAGCCTTGGAAGGTTTGCATCACTCCCTGGATGCCAAAGTTAGCTACAGCCTTGCAACACGCACTCAGAGAAGGGATGAAGAGGTAAAAAACTCCTCAGGTGTTAAAGGCAACCCTTTTTCCACTGGCAGAGCTGCAGCCCTGCACCACCCACTGCAGCAATCCCTGACACCAGCTGTGCTGTGGATCTGCTCTCTGCAGGAAGCTACAAAGGAAGTATTTAAATACAGGTGAAGGCCTCTGACTTATACCTCCTGAAGGCAGGCCAGACACCTCAAGCCTTTCCTGAAGCAGTTTTCAAATGCTTACTGCTGATCTCATCCTATGGGTCATGGATAGTTTTCTGCTGCTTCCTTCCTGTACCAGCTTCCTACACGTCTAGAATCTGCTCATTAGCAAACACTGCCGAAGGCACCCACCTTGGGGGCTTTGAGCTCACCGCTGCGCCAATTCATGTCAATTTTGTGCTGCCGCATGAAGGCAAATTTCCAAGGGCTGTACATGAATCCAGGGCTCAGCAGGCGCCGCTTACGCAGGTTCAAGGGCTCCTCAATGCCTGCGGGAAGAACAAGCAGTCTGACGCAGAGCTCCCGGCAATACACAGGCTGTTCATGTCCCCAGCCCAGCAGGAGCAAAGATGGTGCACAGCAGTGGCAGCTGTGGGCTATGCCACTGCAGATCCCAGCCACGGTGTGCCACGTGCTGGAGATCCTTACCTTCCTCACGGCATTTCTCTCTCCAAAGCAGATTATCTTCAGCCAACACCCTCCAGTAGCGGCAGGTCTGGGCAGCGCGGAGCAGATCCCGAGGCTCCAGGAATGAGAGGACATAGAGTGCCAGCTGCAGGACCAGAAGCCAGGTCACAATGGCAGAGCGGGCGCCCACGGCTGGTAACCAGCACACAGGAGTGGGGCCAGCCTGGCTCTTGCCTTGACTCACCTCCTTGGGCAGCAGTGAAATGAAGTCCCTCTGAAACTGCGGTTCAATGACCTGCATCATGTACTTGATTTGGGAGGGCTCGCAGCGATCAATGAGCTCATCCAGGGCCAGCAGCTTCTCTGGGCCGCTCCATCGCTAAGGACAGGGACATCAATCACACTGCCTGCATGCATGGCAGGCCCTCGCAGGCTCCCCTGCAGCTGTGCAGGGCCTCCATCCAGCCCAGCCCCAGCAGTAATACCAACCACCATAGGAGCACCTGGGCTGCTGGACAGCATGGCCTCTGGAGCTGGCCAGGGCTAGCACAGAGAGGAACACAGAGATGGGGCTGGGAGCTCCCCTAGTCATGTATGATTGGACAGCGGCGCTGCACGATGGCGGGCAAAAAAGTGTCACCTTGGAAAAAAGGCAGACTGCCCAGTGGGAACAAGAGATGGACCAATTCTGTACTGCTTGAGCTAAGGGCAAAAACTTGCTGAAACTCTACTGCAGGACCCAGAACCCCTGCTTGTAGGAGCTATCACCAGACAGACTCATTAGACAGGCCTGGGCCCCCTCACACCTGCCCTTCAGACCCACAGCTCCCCGGTGCCCTCTGAGGCAAACCCTTTGGCCAGGATCTGTGCCTACCTGGAAGGTGCGCAGCCAGTCCTGCAGCTCAGGAGGAGGAGCAACAGAGGGGATGCGGCGGCGCCGGGCCTGGCCAGCTTTAGCGTTGCGCAGATCCCCGAAGGTGGTGGTGGGACTGGGCATGCAAGGGCCCAAAGTCCTGCACCACAGCCAGGGAGAGACCAAAGCAAAGGTGAGACGTCCCAGTGCCACTCAACCACACCACGCAGACAGCTCCCAGGACATCAGTGCCCACACGAACCGTGAGCCTCCCGCAGGCTAACCCCTCCTCCTCATCACTTCCACATGGACCACAGCTGCACACACAGTCCCACAGCCACGCACACACAGTCCCTGTACACCAACCTGCTCCATGTTATAACAGAATTGCAGACAGGCTGAGGCTGGAGATACCTCTGGAAGTCACCTGGTCCAACCCTGCCACCCAGAGCTGCCCACCCAGGACCAAATCTAGGCGGCTTCCAGAGACCCCCAAGTAAGAGAGACTCCACCACCCCAGAAGGACTCTTGAATGAAACCCAGCAGCTGTAAGGGACTACTGAAAGGAGGCCCTTCCACTCCCCAGGTCAGCTCGCCATGCAGAGCACTCATCTTACCTGCTGTACTCTGAGCCCTTGCACAGCTTTTTACCAGGGGACAATGCTCTGCCATCCAGGCCGTTCTCTGACTTCCGCTTCATCTGCAAGACAACGGCGAGGTGAAACAGGGTGGAGCACATTCTGGGTCATGGACTTTCTGCCAAGAGCATGAGAAGAACAGACCCAGCCTAGCCTGTCTTCCAAGACCATGCTCATGCTGAGGACCTGCATGGAAAGCTGAAGGCCACCTGAACTCTGGAGCAAGCAGAGGAGCTCACTTCTGAAGGGGGTTAACAGAACTTGGTCTTTCTGAGGGGAGTATCAGCCTTGATGGGTAAAGGGCAGCAGATAAAGTACACAGGGACAAAAGGAGCAGCTGAGAAAATGCCTGCTTAGCCTTTAGGCACAGCAACAAAGAGCAGGCAGTCCTGCAGCCAGGCCAGTAGCTCAGCACTCCGCATTGTGCCTGACAACTGCAAGGAAAGCCGTGCTGGGATGTGCAGCAGTCCATACTCCAACATGGCTGAATCAGTAGGAATCAGCATCCTTCTAACCTCACACAAGCAGCACAGAATTAAAAGTAAGCACAAACGGAGTGGGGGACGACTCGCAGTGCCAACAGCCACAAGAAAGCAAGCAAGGGCTACTCCATCCCAGGCAGAAGCAGGGCTCCTTCCGCTCAATATCTAGTGCAGGCATCATCCGCAGCCCTGTGTATAGGCTGGCCTCTGCCTGGCTACCACAGAACCCCCTTCCCTGAGGGCAGCTCTGGCACCGTCACAAAGGGATCCCAGCACAGAGCAGGGCATGGCTGGAGGGTGGCCAGCAGTGCCTGCATACGCTGGGTTAGTGCCCCCAAAAGGCAGATGGTGTGTCCAGTCCAGCCACCACACCTGAGCTGCCCCGCAGCCCCATGGAACATCCCAGAGGCCCCCAGGGCAATGCCAGCCACGCACACCCCCATCTGCAGCAGCATCTCAGCACACTGCTGTGGCTTGTGGGCACCAGCGCTGTGGCATGCAGCAGGATTCAAAGCCACCAGCTGCAGGTAGATCACACGCAGTGCACCCATGCCAGCTCCTGAGTGGCAGCCCTCCCACAGACAAACCTCTTTTCCCCATCACTTCCACAGGAACCACAGTTACACACACAGCCCCTTCACCCCAACCCACAGCAGTGTTACCTTGGGCCGCACATGGCGGAGGAAGCCGCTGTCCTCCGTCCGCTGCAGGTAGTCTATCCAGCGCTCGCCAATGGTGTAGTAGAAGTAGATGTTGCTGCCATCTTCCCCTTCCTCACTGCAGCAGCTCCCTTCCTCCTCTTCCGTCTCCTCCTCCTCCTCTGGCTCTCCGCAGGCCGTGGAGCTGACTGGTTCCTGTTCCTCCTGCCCCTGGGAGCCATTGGCCTCCAGCCCCGACTCCACGTTCCTCTTCCCAGCACTCTCCAGCTCCCAGGGCCCCGACACATCTTCCTCCTCAGCCACTACCTACAGGACAAAGAGATACAGGGTCAGGTCTGCTGGCCACAGGTAGTCCCTGGGGTCTCAGTGGTGGCACACAGGGGCCGAGGGGCAGCTGACCGGAATGGGGGCCCAAGAAGGGAGTGGTGAGCAGAGCAGAGCTGAAGATGGGAAGAGGGGAGCAGACGGCAGAGCCAACGGGCTGCCCAGGGTCACGGGCAGCCACAGCCCAGCAAGGCGTGGAGACAGGAAGCTTCCCAGCCCAAAAGGAGGGCACAGCTGCCACACGACCACATGACGTGGCAGAGAAGCGCATGTAAACGCTGTAGGAGCAGCAAGACACCAAGCACCACTGAACTCACCTGCACCAGCTCCACTCTGCACAGCCAGCCCCTTCCTACCGCAGCTGGGAGCAGCGTTCTGCGTGACAGAGCACAAGGCAGAGCTGCTGCACACGAGGGCTGCCCTGCCTGGCTGGGAAGCGCAGGCTGCACCGTCATCAGCCTTCACTGCAGCGTGAGCAGCACCACACCAAGGACGTGGCCTCCACCAACCCAACCCGGGGCTGAATCACTGGAAGGGCGCGCGCTGCATCCCCCCATACCACCTGCACCTCTTCTCCCCCAGAAAACCAGCGCCAACAAAAACATCACACACACACAAAAGCAGAAGCGTTCAGTAATCATTCAGAAGCAGCAGAACAACATCCCTGTGTCATGGGAGGAAGAACTGTTCTCCGGTGCACCAAGAACAGACCTCAACCAGCAGAGTTGTTTGCACCAGTCTCAGACAATAGTGCAAGCAGATCACCGGCCCACAGCGACCATTTCAAATAAGGTATGGCATATAGGAAGAATTGCAAAGGTCAGGAGAGTGCAAAAACCGTGTCAGAGCTGAGGAAAGCAGAAGGCTGAGGCTGCACAGAGCGGGACATCGGGTAACAGAGGGGCTGATCCCACTGCTAAAAGATGACAGGGATGTGCTTCGCACCGGCTGAGCAGGCTGTGAACATTCACCATTTCAAATAAAGTTGGTTTTACTCCTTGGAGAATTATGTGTGGTTAACAAAAGCAATTACATAAATGGCATAGATGAGACACAGCCGCAGAGGACCGGGGCACAGCCTTCCGACCCAGCACCAGCACACCACAGCCTCGGAAGGGCTGTGCAGTGAGATGGATACAGCAGGGCAGCCAGCACTGAGAAGCTATCTGTCACTGGGAAACCTCACTGCCTGCTGACGGACCTTGCGCAGCCCCAGAAGAAGGGGCAGAAACCACAACACAGTGTCTGTTTTGCTCATAATAGGGAAGTAAACGATGTTGTTCTGATGATACTTAGAGATCGACATCTCAGTAGGAAGCAAGGACACTCATCCAGGGATCTGAGTCACTCGGTATGCTGGGCTCACTCAAATACAGCACATCTCAGCACACCCAGAGGCAACGCTCTCCATCTAAAGGCAAGGAGAGCCGGACCAACAAGGCACCGGGGCTGCACATCCCAGAAAGCAGCACCTGACGAGGACTGGGGGGGCAGCTGGCACAAACTTCAGGCTCAAAAGTCCAAGCAGACAACAGGTGTGAACGGGGAAGCGACATAACCCCTAAGCTGCTCTACACACCCAAGTTATGCAACGTTCAATCCACGTTTTAAAACAGAATTCTTTAAACGTTAAGGTGTTGGTCAACCCTTTCCCAGAAATGATTCAAAGGCGAAGAAAATATCTTGGAGGAAGAGGAGAAAAGAAATGAGGAGACAGTTTGGTTATGGCACAAAAACATACCCGTGGAAGGAAAATCCTTGGTGCAGCAAGAACTGGGCTTATTCACATTAGGGAACGAGGCCCTGGCTCCCCACAGCAGGGGCAGGCTGCCCACCACTCAGCAGGGCACAGGGCAGTATCAGACAGTGCCCAGAGCGGGCAGAGGTCACCCCAACCCCGCCCGGATCCACCTCTCCAGGAGGCAGCGCTGAGCCCGGGTTTCTCAAGCACTTCCTCCAGTTTTCAGAGCTGGGGCTCAGGGTGGGGTACTGAGACCACGATGCCGGGGCAGCACCAGGGTGCCAGCAGCCCCCCCACCTTCAGGCAGTATGCCTGAGGGCTTAACCGGGCAGAGCCTTCCTGCCTCCTGGGGAGCTTCCTCAGCCCACAGGGACCAGCAGCAGGAAGATGTGCTTCCTGAAGCCCCTAGCACCAGGCAGGCATCGTGCTGGTCGCTGCTCGTGCAGACAAGAACAAGAGGGCAAAGACCTTGGCCAGGGATGGACTCCGGCCTCTCCAGCTGCCAGCCTAGAGGAAGAGCTGCCGTCCACACCCAGTTCTGGCCTCTTATGATGAACAATTAGTGGAACTCAACAACTGTCTGCAGGAGGCTGCCAATGGAGAGCTGCTCTGGGGCAGGGAGGACAGCCATAAGCTATGTGTGTTTCCGGAGTCAGAGCGTTGCTTCTGTGGGGACCATGGGACAGATGCACCCAGCAGAGCAGCTCCAGCAAGATGCACGCTCAGGGACCGCTGTGCACTCCATCAGGACACCAAAGTGGGGGCCACAAAACCTCCGCTGCTGGGATGCTCCCCAAGGCCCCCTGCTGCCTCAAAGGGCGCTACAGACAGACCGCTCAGCGGCTCACAGGGTGAAGCCTCCTTGTCACAGTGGCCAAAGCAGGTGTGTCTCCTGACCAGTGAATCTCCCTGCGCCTGCACCAACCACTTCCCAGCTCCTGCACTGCTGCAGGTAGGATCCTCTCCCCGTTGCATAGGAAGGTCACTTTCTTTCTTTTCCTACCTGAGGCACAGGAGCTTTGCTGTCCCCCAGCAGAGCAGGGCTCACCCTGACAGCCTCCTCACTGCTGGGCCGCCTTCTGCAAGTCATCCGCTGACTGTTCAGCTCCAAGATGCGGGTGGTGATGCCTTTGACATGGAGAAGGTCATCGAGCGAGTTGAAGCCCTTCAGTTCCTGCAAGAGGAGAAGTGAGGCTGAACATGGAGCTCAGACACCCAGGGATCAGCTCCCAGGCTGAACCAGGCTTACTAGCGCCTCTGTGCTGCTGCTTCCTGGCAGCTGATCCCAGACCCACCAGCTTTCATTCCATTCACAGCCACAGCTCCCTTTGCTACTTTGGGGCACAGGAGGAAGGAGTTGGGGTGCTACAGGGGAATGGTACCTTTGCATTTCACATGCTTACTGCCACACTCACTGGAGGGACAGAATGCCTTCTGCCTAAAGACGCTGCTCCCAGTTCCACTGTTTCCACAAACTCTCCCTGTCCCGAGCAGCAGTGACAGTATGACACAGACTCGCAAGGAGAGGAAATACAATTATAGAACCGTAGAATGATTACAGTTGGAAAAGACCACTAAGATCACCCACCCAACCATCAGCCCATCACCTCCATACCCCCTACGCCACGTCCCTCAGAGCCAGGAAAGGACCAACAAAAAGCACCTTCTGACCCTCTGGGGTGTGCTTGGTACGTCCCAAACACCTGCAGTGCAAAGCCATGACGACCAGCCAGAGCAGGGAAGCGCTGCATTTCATTGTCTCGTGGGACAGTCCTGCTTCACTGATGACCGCCACACCTTTCCCAATAGAAACTTTTGATACAAACTTATTTTCCACAGACTTGTCACTGCCAGCTCTACGTGTTTGTCTTGCGCTGCTGCACTGCAGCCTTTCCTAGCGGGTGGACACGCGGCCCAAAAGCCAACGACAGCAGCTCAGGATGGGGAATGATGTCCTCCAGCTCACCGATCCCCAAACCAAAGGGCATTCTCTGGCCCACACGGCCAACCTCCGGCAGCTGGAAACAGCCCCGAGCTCCCGCCGTGCACACACGGTGCCCATCACCCCCCAGGCGCTGCCCAGCCCTGCTGGCACTCCGGACCACAGCTTTCTGCTGACCACCATCGCACCCCTCGCAGCCTCCACACCGCTTCTGCCACAGAGCAGCGCCCGGGACGGGAGCAGGACTGCAGCAGCTAACACAGACATCACGGCCAAGGCGAAGCTCCCGCCATGCCCTCGGACTTGCCACGTGTTCTCATATCACCTTTCCTTCTTATCCCAACAAACGGTGTTACCCCAAAGCGCTGCCCAAACAACGGCCCTCATCTCTCTGAATTTGCCTTCACCTTCTCCCAAACCCGCACCTCTTCCGTTTAAAGGGCCGTTTCTCTCCCGCCCCCGCACCGTTGACATTCCCGCTGTATTTATAGCCGCTGACCCCGCATTCTCAGCTCCTCCGTTCCAGGCCAAAAAAAGCCAAGCTCCTCCAGCCTGCTCCTACCAGAGCCGCCTTCCGCCGCCCGGCTCCTCCCGCCCCCCGCTCTGGGGGTTCCAGCAGAGATGCTGCGCCCCGGCTGTGACCCCGCGGGCGCTTTCGGGTACCGACGGCGTTCACCTCCCCGCTATGAGCGCCGCGCTGACGCAGCCCGCGCCCGCCCGTCCCTTCCCCGCCGTGTCACGCCGGTGGCTCAGCCACACCGGGACCGACTGCCGCACGCAGACGCGGCTCCCGCTCCGCTCCTCATCGCCGAGTGACAGCCCCGGCCCGGCACCGGGATCCCGGCGCACCGTGACAGCGCCTTCCCCGTCCCCCGGTCCGCTCCTCAGGCTCGGCCCCGACACGGGGCCGGGCGGGCCGGGGTCGCTCCGCGCCGACTGGAAGGGCCGACCCGGAGGAGCCGTCGTGCCGGTGGGGGCGACGCGAGGCCCGACGAGCGG
>PPHD01018707.1:0-14426 GCA_002909625.1 Bambusicola thoracicus | reverse complement strand
TTTTTTTTTTTTTTTTTTTTTTTTTAAGATGTGTATGCCTTTATATTTTCAGAGAGAAGTGAGCGCTTCCTAACTATGTCTGCTTTGCTTTACTGCCTGTCAGATATGAACCAAGTTGCAGATGTGAAGAGTTATTTCCTCTCCCTTCTTACACTTTGAACAACACAGAGAGGGCAAGTGAAGGCTGGGAATCAGTATTCCATTTGATTTCTATTCTGATGTATTCACGCCTGCTTACCCCAGTATTTCAACTCTTTTGCCATTAGTAAACATAGTAATACACTGTTGTTTCATGGATTTTTAAGAACTATTTGCCACATACTGCAGTTCTTAATCTTCTAGGCTGTAGCATCCCCTGCGGTCATTCTTGGTCATATTGCCCTGTGTATACACAAATCAAAACATCTAGATATTTTTTGCCAAGAAGTTGATGTTTCAAACTGCCATTATAAGACCGTAATCTAGTGATGGAAATGCTGAAGTGTGTATGCTGAAGCATTCTTTCAAAAAAGGGACAATCTGCAGAGTTAAATTACTGTTGAATTAAGGAGAGCGTGCGCGCTCTCTCTCTCTCTCTCTCTCTATATATATATATATTTAACAGGACACAAATACACACTTTCTTATTAATTATGAATTAATATTACTTCTTGAACAAGAAAAATGACACCATTTTGGCAGCTGGTATAGTCTGAAAGTTGAGGCCAAACAGAATGTACAAAGATTATACAAGCCACTCATGCTCATTTCATCTGACATGGGGCTCTTGAGTTCGTGTGGTCATTCATCCATTCAGCTGATTAATAAGAACTGCTATTTTGAATCAGTCTACAAAGTAAAAGGAGTAAAAATTTAAAGAAAACTGAGAGGAAGAATTGACAAAGAAAGCTCCTTAAATGACAGAAAACATAAAAGGCACCATATATTGCAGGTTAATGTGCAAGACTTAAAACAGGGCACATGTCACTTTAAAGGATAAACGTTGGGGTTCAACACTCTTCTGCCAAACATGATTTATCAGGAAGCATTAGGAAAAAAGCTTTCAGGTAAACAGCGTTATCATAAACACTTGAGATGACTGAAAAGAATCCATGCTTTTATTATACATAAGTAGCACAAATCATGATCCAGAGGGAGTCACAGTCTACAAGTTTTATGAGAGATACCACTTCTTAATTAAACCAAAATCTTAAGTATCAAACAAACAGCAGTTCAAAATTATATTTTAAGTAAAGACTTTATTAACCACATGCCAGAAAATTCATGAGTCATGCGTTTACAAGAAGAAAAAAAATTAGCAAAGCATGTCATTTACACTCAGTCAATGGAAGACAAGCACAGCATCTCTAGAAAGACAGCATAAAATTGTTGCTAATATACTGATAAACAAGAAACAGACATCCTTAAAAATTACTTCAATTAACTGTTTTTAAATTGGCCCATAGCAAGTGGTGGGAACAAAATCTGTTTTTCAATTTAATCAGACTTCTGTATTTTGGTGCAGAGACACTATTATGTATGCTAATTTCAGTCCCATATGACCATATTACAGTTCAAAATAAAGTCGTAACTCTAGTGCCATTAGTTTGTTAACAATCTCAGACAAAAATGAATGTGGCCTAGGATTCTGAACAGTAAATGAACTGAAGAGCTGTGGCATTTGGATATCAAGAAAAAAATAATACACAAATTTGCAAATATGTTAAATGTTTTATTTTCAGCTTCTTACCATTACTTCAGAAGTCAGGTGCATCAGAGATTCACTTATTTCAGCACACTGGGAAGAATCCATAATGAATTCCCCTTTTGTGTCACCAACTATTAGCTCTGGCCACCGTGGTCCCTCATTTTTCTTAATTAGAAAAATTTCCAAGCTAAAATGAAAACAGAAGGCAACAAGTAATACATGAATCTTTTTTCAGATGACAGTCAAAAAAGCTCTGAATGTAGATTTGAGAACTGAATTGTTACTGAAAACCATACAACAGAAGCAATTAGAATTCAGCTTATAAAAAATAAACTATACTAACTGAAAAATATTCAGTAAAAAAAATACAGACAAACCCAGAGGAAGGACAAGCAATTTCTCAAAGCCAAATAAAACAAAACGTACTCACACTTGTGGAAAGCCTTGAATTTCCTGCTTTGATACCAGGACAATGCGAAAGACAGTTATACATAACACATTTTTTTGTGAGATTTTTTTAGTTTGAAAAGGCTGTTCAATGTCATTGTATGAAACAGCTTGTCATGTAACTTCATAAATAACTAACTATAAGAAGGAATTACGTTCATAACGAGCTAAAGAAACAGAACCGAGACAGAATTGCAGAAGCCAGAGAGCAATTTTCAGCAGAGGAGGTAAATGCTTGAAAGGACAAACTCAGTGTCTGGCAATAAATAAGTCAATTCCCAGGAAGCCCAGAAGCCAGATATGATATACACTTTGAAATCAATTCCTATCAATAGTAAATCTTAAAATCATATACAACACCTTTTGTTCTCTTTAATTATCCAAGTGCAGCTTTCATGGTCCACAGATGAATATAATTTTCCTTCCATCAAAGCAGGCTGGTCTTTCAGTGTAACACATATGTTGTCAGGGGAAAACTGTACTTTTATGTCATCCTTAGTGACGTCCTGAGGAATGTGAACGGTTATTGTCAGATCATCTTCAGTCTGTTGCCAGTAATAGAGAGGGTCTACAATTGAAAACACACAGCAAAATACCAACTACATTAAAAATGTCCCAGATTCTAGAGCATGTAATGCTGGATGAGACAGAACTGAGACTTGGGAAAGAATGGAGATTAACTTCTACTGCAAACAATTTTCTTAAAATACATCCTGATTATTAGACATAAACTTTTTTTTAAACAATCAAGTTAATTTGTGTCACTCATCTGGAAAACAACTTCTGTTAATGTCAAATATGCTGATGGAGTTATCCAATGGACATTAGATATTACTCTACAGTTATTACAGCCTTATGAAATTGATATCCAAAATGTATTTCGGTACACTGAAGCATTAATGATCAATAACTCGGTTAAGCAGACACCAGTAGTTTGATAGTTATAACAAGCTACTCCATACTCAGGGGTATAAGCTATTCAGAAACATGAACATTTTTCCATCATCTATTTTGCAGGAAGTTACACTGACTATTAAACAGAAATGGTTTTAAAAAACCAAGTAATCTTCATTTGCCTCACTTCACATAGATGAAATAGAATTGCCTGCCAAGAGGTAATAACTGACTTTTGCTGCTGGGTCTACAATCTGCCTGATGCCTATCTTGATTATTAAACTTCTAGAAGAACTGCCTTTCTATGAGAAATACTTAAACAGAGGAGATCAAAAAAGCTGGTTAAAGACTAGAGGACATTTTCAATCAGGATTGGATGAAGACACCGAGTTTTTTAAGCCTTGAGAAGAAAGAAGGCTGAGGGGTCACCTCACTGCCCTCTACAACTTCCTGAGAATGGCAAGTGGTGAGGTGCTCATCTAGTGTCGAGACACGTGGGAGTGCCTCAAAGCCGCACTAGCAATTAGGAAAAAGATTTTACTGAGAGGGTCTATAGACATGGGAACAGGCTTCCTAGAGAGGTGGCTGCCACCCTGTGGCTGACCATACTTAAGAAGCATTTCAGTAATGCTCTTAATATGTTTTAACTTTGGTTTGGCCCCAAAGTATTCCTGACAGTTGGACTTGATTTTTGTAGGTGCCTTCCAGCTGAACCTATTCTGTTCCATTAAGAAGGCTATGACAGCATGACTGAGTAGTGAAAATATGGTCACGGAAAACATAACTACAGGTATATTCATTTTCTTTTAAATTTTCCCTCAAATTTAGACGAGAAGTAAAATTCGGATGGACTCATTTTCTGAAATGCTTTAGAAGCTCTCCACATTGTCATGGTACAATATTTGGTTGATCATATCAGCAGCTGAAGCTCTGGAAGTACTCTTGCACTGCTGCCTGTTACCATGAGTTTCCTGTCTGAAATAGAATAGTCACAGATGCTACAAATATGATTCACAGAAACTGTTAAGATAAGATGTGATAGCCTTTAGAATTCTTACCTTTGACATGGACTTATCTGGTCTTAATTTATAAGAAAAAAGAATGAGACCAAACCAAATGTCCTAGACTTTTTTTTCCCCTTTGCACTACCTTCTAGATTACCTTATTAGCAATAAAGCATATATAGGGCAGAACAGGAAAGAACAAAGGAAGAAGCCAAAATAACAGTGAGTAACATAACCACCTTAAAAGTGCATATGTTGTTGCAATCTCTTCTAAAAATCAGAGTTCTACTGCCAGCGCATCTTGTTTCATTACTTGGTATCCGTGCAGCTAAAATGATAGCCCACACAAGGTTTATGAAAAGACAAACTCTTTCTCAAAGAGGAATTAGACTTCCCTCTGAAATGGAAGTTCGCGTTTCAGTACTTTCTCTGACATTAGATTTCTGTTTCAGCATATGATCTCTCAAGATATCGCTGCTCCACACATCACAGATGGCCTTCCTGGGTTGGGAAACAACATATGTGCACACATATGCATTAAGTGAACTCTGTTTGAAGCTGGTATTGTGCTAGTATTATTCAGTTAAAATAGGTTCACAAACCAACCTCTCATATTCAGAAGCAAAAATCAAATTGGAAATAACTCAATGCAGCAACATAAATATTCATATTACAGAGCTCAGTGACATTTAGGATTAAAATTTAAGTTTATTCATTTTGCTCTGATTTGACAGAAGAAGTCTTTTGTTGAAGTCAGTTATTTTTTTTTTTTTCTAAACTTCTTTCTTAACGAAGACCTTTTCAAGATTCTCATTCTTCAAAAAACAAAGAAACAATTGTTTATCGCTGTCTGAAAGGTAAGAGTAATTTACACATCAGGGAGAGCTCTCTGCTGAACAATTCCGTGGAGGAGCTTCACTCCCTACTGTTTGGGTGCCATGTCCCTTGTTTTATCTATCCTTTGAGTACTTCAGCTAAATGCTTGAATTTAGGCAGCCTAACTTTTGTCTAAACAACTCAACTGTTAGCAAATAATCAGTACAGTTCTCTTGGCAAAATGCCTTTATCCCTGCATCAAAGAAATTCTTCATGTACCACCTATGCCAAAATGTTTCCCGTATAGGCTTATGCACAATACAGCTTTCCAGGAAGAAAACAAACACACTGAAGTTCATCTGTCCATGAAATAAATAAATAAACAGATCAGGAAAAAACAACAACAACAACAAAAACCATTTAAGGCAGATATTAAGACTAACATTTACTAGGATTTCCAAACAAGCTCTTTTCTTAGCCAGAACAGAGAGCAATCTATCATAACCTGTCAAATAAGTCTTACCTTTCTTTTCATCTGTTTTCTTATCGTCATTTTCTTCCAAAATTTCTTCCTCTTCTTGTACAAATTTGAATGGTTTGTAGGAAATAATCATTAGACCATCTCCATTTGGCTCTATTGCTGCATAATGGGGGACTGATTTTCCTTCCAAAACTCTCCTTTTGCTGATTTCATATCTATGTTCATCTATGAAATGAAGGAAAAAAACAAGAACCTCATTAAACTTAAATATGCTAAGCAATCCTACCAGTTAAGTAACAGTATTTTAAAAGGAAATCTCTTTTTCAGTGACTTCATTATATATGTAGGTCCCAAAATTAATTTAACATTGTCCTTTTTTCTTATGATGTCTTCTTTAATTACAGCTAGCTCAGTAATTCACAAAACTACTCTCAATCACTGTAGAAACAGGCCTTCCAAATATTTTTAGAGCTGATATGAGAGCTTAAGAAACAACAACATAGCTTCTGATAAGACTTTACCCACAAAGGAAGATGCCTGCCTTCACTTTTGAAGGCCTGTGTTTTACAAAAGCTGAGGAGGTTCTAGTTGTTAGCTACTGACATCAAGGACTGTGCCCATCCTACTGTGCTCCGACACGTTTGAGTACCGATGACTTAAAACATAGGTAAAGTGATAGGTTCTGGAGTTTGTTGTTCTTTAATTAAAACCTAACTGGACTCGGAGCCCACAGCATTTGATCAACTTTTTATAACAACAGATTGTACAAATGAATTTTTAGCAATTAACAAGACCAGATCATGATGGTAAAATTCTTCTATACCTCTCTAGTACTCCAAAGCGTCCTGGTTCACCTCAGTATTAAGATTACAGAAATATCAATGTCACAGCACAATACAGACAATAATGAATAAGCCAGGTATAATTTGAGTGCCCTTAACAAGTTATCTTACATGTTAAAAATCAGTTTAGAAATAGAGTAAGGAACAAGAGCCAGTCTACAGTGTAATTCTGGTCCTTGTTCAGTTCTGGTTCTGGTTCAGTTAAAGTCCCGTCCTTTTTTCTAAAAAGTATAAGCAGGGAGCTGTTAGTAGAATAGATATAGTCATTCTAACCCAAGGCTGAGCAAGATTTCATCTACACAATTATTAGACTCCAGGCAGCTGGGGAACCTGCATCAACAGATGACCTCAGATGACCACCAAATCAAGTAAGTCTGTATTGTACTGGGAAATTAACCACTCATACAACATTTTGAAAAGTACAAGAGATACTAATTAGAAATAGTATTGAACTTAGATTTTGCTAGACAGAGCTAAATGGGAATTTCATCTCATAATGTCCCAAAGTAGCGTTCTTAGCTTGTTTTCTAATCACCTTAACTACACACATGCAGAAGTTTACTCCTTCCTGTCTTCCAAATGTTTGTCATACTGCAGGCCTACAGGTAAGAACACAAACTTGAAATGAATTTAAAATCTGATGAGTTCTGCTGGGATGCAAACATCAGAAATTGAGGAACAATCAACATTTAAAACAATGAATGAAAGCATAATAGCTGTTTTTCTTTTCCAGTGGTTTTTTTTGTTGTTGTTCAGTTTTAGTTTTTTTCCCCTTACGCACCAATAACATAAATGTAAAACACTTACCCCCTTTATTCATCTCCACAAACGTAACCCATTCCAAAGTAATATGAAATCCACTTCCTTTTGTGTCCAGTTCATCTTTTTCTACCCTAAGCAGCAGCACAGCTACTGAATGTTTATCAGATTTTACAAATGAAACACTGTGTACTATAATAAATGGACTGCCTAGCTCTTCATTAAACACAATCTGGAAGACAAAATGGTAGTAAAAGGTTAGTCAGCTAAGATTAAAAGACTAAAAAATTAGTGAAAGGCTTCAGTGAACATTAAATCAACTAAAATTTGCTCGCCAAAAATCACATTAACTTTTGGTTAGCCCTGAAGTGATCATGCAGTTGGACTCGAAGTTCCCCAAAGTTCTCTTCTAACAGAACTATTCTATGTATTTCTGGCACTTCCTTCCTTGGCTATCAAGAAAGTGTCCTGAAATATTTTTATTATTGTTTATATTATAGAATCATTGAAATGGTCCATTAGATAAAGCACAAAACTCTACAAAAATGTCTGCACTGAAGCACAGGATAAGCAGCTTCCTTTTGACTGAACTTACAAATTACATAGGGGAAGGAGCTACTCCACCATGCTGAAATCCTCCACTTCCAGGTATACACTTGACTTCCCGCCAATATTAAAAACTCCTTGTCTGTGTAGAAAACTGTCCTCTAATTAAACAGTTGCATGAAAAATGTGGTAATATCAAATTCATCTTTCAGACATAAAGAGAAACAACAGACCAAAACTTATAGTAGCTGAAGCAGAAATGTACTGTAACTACATTTGTTGTGTAAAACTAACAGATAGCATTATTGCTATAGAAACACCATTGCTATGTGGATATCACAAACGCTCCTTCTCAAGATGGTTTAAAGTAAATGATTTTGTAAACTATTTAATAATAAGAAACGTGTTTCAGTTACAACCACCAAGTTAAATAAGAAAAAAAAATACTAGGCACCAATAATTTTCCAGAGCTAAGTGTACAGCGTGAAAATTTCCCAGAGATGGGGAAATATTACAATTTATAAAAGCTTTTTAATTATCAGTTTTCTTTAAGTTTTAGTATAGCCACTGTGGACACACTTTTAAGACAGGACAAATTAAATGGTGAACATTTCAAGTACAATTACATCAGCACAAGCAATCTAGAAGCCCCCTAACTTAAAATGAAAAGTAGCATTTAGCTTGATTGACAATAATTTCAGGCATTTAAAAAAATATTTATTATTCCACAGGTCAGAGGAAATAATAAACAATAAGTGATAGTGGAAGGAAAACCTAGGCTGACCCATAAAAATAGAGAAGGGAAAGGGAAAATGGTTCTCATAAGAAGTTCAGCTTGACAGGTGTGTAGTCACCTATTTAGAAACACTCGCTCTGTTTAAACAGATTCTTTTCCGGTCAAAAGGCTGTTTCTATTCAACCATTTGGATTTTTTTTTCATATAAAGAAATAATTCACATGATCTTTATTCCTGGACACAGCCCTATATCAATGCAATAGAGTTAAGATCAAAAGCTTAATTTTTCATGACATTACATGCGTGCAATTCTCATGTTAAATGCAGGAGTAAGAATTATTTGGTAAACGTAAAATTCTTAAGTGTGTTATTTTAAGACTTACCTCCCACTTTTCCGATGCACTGTTTCCACGCTTGCCTGACTTAATTAAATATAGTCTTCCTGTTCCATCGGAAACAGTAACCCATGTAGAAGATGAGAAGCATATTGAGGCACAAAGGCGATTATCGTAAGCTGTCAAATCTGTAGGTAGCCTGAAAACTTCTCTTGGCTTTTGCAGAGCAGTGTCCTATAAGCAGAGTCACTTAATGAAGTACTAATCAATTTCACCACTGTAGAAAAATGAACAACAAACCTCAACAGCAATTCACCAGTTCGTGTAATTGAGCCTATTTGGAAAAATGTAGGTAGGCAAGCACGACTTCCACATATGAGGAAAAGGTGGCAGAATTTCAGTATTCAATTGTTTACTGAAAACGTAAGTTTTTTATAATTGATATTTCAACACCTTTTTTTTTTTTTCCTTCAAATTCACAGCACTAATTTACATTTTGCATTTAAAAGTTTTTTACTTCGTTTCTCCTAACATTCCTGTATAATTTGTCATTCACCTCACACAATTTTAATCCCAATATAAACCTGGAGACTTTAAGTGAAATAAAAGTCATAGAACTGTACAAAAAAAGTTCATTTACACTGACTTCTAAACTAAAACAAACTTTAACCCTCTTTCTTACTCAACTTGTGCACATATATGCAACACAGAAAGACCACAGTCGTGCATGCAGGCATGACATATGCTTTTTTTGGGAGACTATTGTATTAGAGACAATTTCAAATCTATCATATTTTCCAAATGTTATTAAAATCAGATATGCATCTAGAACATGCTCAAAGTTAGGCATGATAAATTGGATTTAGATAAGTACCATTTTAATAAGCATCGATAAAAAAGACCAGATGACAAACAGATAGCCTGATTGTCTTTCGGGTCTACTTGAATTCTTATAAAGATTACTGTTCTCTACGAAAAGGCACAAAGGCAATTCTGAAATCTGCAATAGAAAAGATGCAAATTAGATTTATAATTGTGAGTAGCATTCAGGATCACTCTGTAGATTCAGTTGCATCACTACAACCCTTCAATTATCCACCTAATTTAGAACACATTCAGGAATGGTGAATGAAAGAATTATAAACAAAGAAAGAAAAAGCACACTCCACACCCAAGCACTTTTGACATCCTCATCTTCTACTAGGTTTTAGTGAAAGGCAATATTTTCTGAAATAAAAGCATTCCACTGTAACAAGTTGTATGGCTGCTGTGAATAGGAAAAAAGAAAGTAAATTGCAGAAAGAAAAAGCTTCAGCTCCGGAACTATGAATTACAGGGATATGCTATGCAACACAGAAGACCACACTTCTGACAGCCTTCAAGTGAATCATAACAGTAGGCTCCAAATACTTATGGACGTAATTTTATTTTAAAAAACTATCAACTGTCAATCATTTAATCTTCTAAAGCCCACATAAGATTTATCAACACTGAAGAGGAGTGACAGGAGTCAACAATTCTGAAAACTTTAATTTAAAAAGTCTTCACATCACAAAGCCTCCCACCTAAAAGGAAAGAAAGAAAACACTTCTAACAATCTTCCTTTTGCTGCTCACTAGTTTTAAGTCTGCGGATAATACTGAAATGGGAGAAACTGTCAACACTCAAGGGTAAAGGGGCCTTGCAGAGAGCCTTGCCTTGAAAGTCTCCAGGGAGACTAATAACTGGTTATAAATGAAGCATTAGTATTCAAATTAGCTAATAACTATACAATTCTGGACTTCTTTTCATTCTTGATAGATGAAGATATATTTGATTCAGAACGACTGAGGCAAACCATCATGAAAACAAAAAAAACCCATATTTATTGGTAAAAAACTGTAAGTACACCTTTATTAGTCAATAGGGTACAAATAAAAATGATCAGTGAATTAATCTTACTCTAAATTATACATTCAGAGCTAAGAAGACATTGTGATAGCTGTAAAATTGCTGTGAGTAAGTCTTCTGCTCCTTAATGAGCAAGGACTACAACTGTATATACCAGAAACACGGTATCCATGCAGCCATGTTTTCTCCGCTCCAGAAGAAACAATGGCTCTGCAGTGCAATCAGTGCACTTAGGGCATTCAAATACCTCAAAAAAAATTGACTGTGTAGGACAGTCAATTTTATCTGTATAAAAGCAGAGAACTGTCATGTTTTTCTGACTTGGTCTAGCTTATACTCTACTTCAAATTTGCCCAGGGCCACAAATGCTTCTTGCCTCCAACCAGTCATAGATAGGTTAAGCTATTAGTCTACATACACTTTCATTTATAATTCCAAATCACACAGCTTTTCTCTCCTTCTATCTACAATGACTGGATTTTCAAATCAGCTAACAAAATAGCTGAGAAACTTCTGGTAACTGGAAAAGAAGTATCTGCTCTTTTCTTCAGCTTGTCACCACGTGCTTATCCTCCCCATGAAGGAATAACATGCAGTATCAACACGGCGCAATACTAGTAAAATGAAAAATGCCAGAAATTCTCACTTAAAATCCTTTCATCCCCACCAGTAAACCCCATTTTTGTCAATCTACCTCTCTTCCTGGCAGTAGTTTCCACTCCAGTTTTGCATCTGGATTTTCCTTTTCATGTTTTCTACCTTATCAATCTACACCTACTCAAATTCAATTATTTCCTAAATAAGTTTCTGCTTACCAGAGTCACTGACAAGTTCATAACCCTTCCAAACTGGTCAATGTAGTAGACATTATCCTGGTACCAGGAGTCAAGGTGAAGATAATTATACATGCCAAAAGCACGCATGTGGTCAAGGGTATATTGGTCATCACGAAGTTTCACTTCTGCTACAGCTAGAATATGAAAAGAGAGAGAAATTATTTGAACAGTATTTCTAAATATAGTTCAATAAGTTAACGCTTAAATTAAAAATTTTAAAATAATTCATCCATCCGTAGCCTGCGGGCTTAGTTTATCTGAAGTACAATATATTATGTATGTACAAACAATATCACTAAGAACTTGGGAAGTAGGTCCTGCATGCTGAAGCTCACCACAGTCAGTCACCACGGTAACGTAATAACCATTACCATTTATAGTGGCCTACACAGACTCTTCCCAACATCTGTTGAGGTCTCTCTCCTTTGTCAAATGCCCTCACACAAATGGAAGCACATAAGCAAGAACCTTGTAAAATCTACTTTTAAGTGTACTCGTAAAGACCACAAATCATTCCTGATACATACAGGAACACACAACAGTGGACAAAAGAAATATCCTTCCAACTATGTGAATTTCATAATCTTCAGCTCTGAATCATGCTATCAGCAACTGCAAAGCAAATAATTAAGACACTATTAAGCATAATTAGTACATGTCCATTACTGAAGAAGTATGTTCCTAGCACCTTCACTGAGGCTGAAGAAATCTCCAGCAATCTCCAAGATACCATCAAAATTTCAGTGCAAGTTTTCTCTATCTGAAGGAGTCTGCAAAGAACGGCCGTTCACTAATAATAGTACCTTCCTCAGGATAGGAAGCATGCTACTAACAACCACCCACATAAGCAAACTGGAAACTTCTCCACAGCTAGAAGCAGTCTTAGTTGCAATTATCTGCGTAAAACTAAGCAAGTAATTTAAACTAGTTGCGACTCCTTCTTCCTACTCTGCATCTATTCAGAGATTGAGTAGTTTCAACATCTCGAAGTACAGAAAAGCTCCAAGTTCAAGAGAAGACAATAGCAAAGATCTAGCCTATCCTTCTGAAATAGTCTCCAACAAATTGGAACTACACAGCCTCCACTGCAGACATCCCAGGATCCATAGTTTCCCTGTAAGAAGTTTATTTCAGACTTCACATAGCAAGAAAATCCTTCAGAATGTTACAAGTGAACTGTCAGCCCATGATGAGTAAGCTTCAGACCCACGGTACAGGGAGGCTAACAAAGTGATGAGAAGAATATAAGGAACAAGATTTTTTGGATATAAGAGAGAAATCTTTTACAGTAAGGGTGGTGAGGCACTGAAACAGGTTGCCCAGAGAAACGGTGCAAGGCCTGACCTTGGAGACATTGGCTGGATGTGGCTATGAGCTCTGGTCGTCCCTGTTCATTGCAGGTGAGATGGACTAGATGACCTTTAAGCATCCCTTCCAACTCAGACAATTATATGATTTTAAGGTCACATTAGTTATTCTAATTACCACTTTTACAACTTCCACATTTTTCTTTCTCTGCTCAAAAACACAGCAAAGGAATCTTCACACCATGTTCACTGGAAACATTCACATCTCTATCCGAAAGTCCTCATATCGGACTCCTTACACCCTTCCTTAGCATATATTTAAAACTTACCAAAGAAGCAGTATTCTATTCTACTTGCACTGATTACTTCAAACTGTAGTTCACTTTCCAAAACAATTAGTGTCACTGAATAGCTATCATGGTATATATAACCTATCAGGTAATCACTATGGGCTCAAATCTGACCCCATTAGAGATACTGGCTATTAACAGGAGCTGTAGGAAACTATGCAAGACATACTGTCTGATTAATTAAGAAAAAATATTCCAGTCATACCGTATAGAATGATTGTAAAATGATAGCATAATTAGCAATTAGTCTCCTAATCATTGTTGATATTTGCAAACCAAGAGCATTAATTCCACTCAACTCAACTCATTACTCATATTCACCACAGTGGAGAGATTTCAGCATCTCTGCAATTAATAATTACACTTTCCTAAGACATGGCATGAATTAAAAAGCTACAATGTTAAAAAAAAAAAAAAAAGTGAAGAAAATATACCTGCCATAATGTGAAAGATGCTACCTGCTCCAATTTCTACCTTAACTAATTAGAATATTCTACAGTAAATTGTGTTGTAAAAGAAATTAAAAAGTTGTGTTATGAAAATGTGTTTTAAGGATGTTTGGACAAACAGTCTTTACCACAGATATTTTTCCTATCAAGATGAAATGTGATGTAAATGTTCTGTAAACAATTAAAGACAAAAACAAATATAACCCAAGACAATTATTTCCAGTGAAACCAAATATATACCATCTCCCTTCTGCATAGATAGGTATATTTATAGTCAGAAACTACAATTCACATGCTGAAACACGTGTTTTCAACACAGAAAAGCAAAGGTGGCCTTATTTTGTCTTCAACCCTTCCTTCCTCCCCAGGCACGTTGCTGATAGTAGAATTTTAACTAAAATATTTTTTAAGTATTGAAAACAGTTAAAACTGGCTGCTTCCTAAAGCAATTCAGAACTTTTCAAGAAATTTTTTTGGAAGAATACACCATGGCTTAGCTGACTGTAAGATTATAAACTCTATAAAGGATGAAAGAACATGAATAAAGTCCCTGTCCTTGAGTTTTCCAGCTAGTAGTTCTGATAAGCCCTGCATAATAAGGAGTTGGTAAAGAGAGATCCAAATCTCTTAAGATGAATTATGCAATTAACTCTTCATAAATAGAAGTCAGAATCTATACCATATGTGATTTTACACCTGGAAAGCAAACAAATGTGTACTGTACTTCCACATAACACTTCAAATATGGTTATCAACAGCTTACAGAATATATCCTGAATATACATCTCTCTGCCAATAAATCATTAGATTAATTGAGGCTCATTCTGTGATCAAGTGAAATGTGTGCAGAAATGCCATCTGCTATCACATACCATGTGCTCAAATAGTTTTTAGATTTTATACTATGATGGAGACACATCCCTTTCTGCAGCCTTCCCAGTTCAAGTTTTCTTGATGGTCCTGGGAAAAAAAGTGAAAAATCAACAGAGGGTAGATCTGCCAAAACAAAAGCTAATATAATGAGGAAAAAAAAAAAAAAAAAAAAAA
>PPHD01018705.1:0-14426 GCA_002909625.1 Bambusicola thoracicus | reverse complement strand
AAACAACACATTGAGGAATGCTATCCAAGTAGATGAGAATATATCTCATCACATCATTTTAAACAAAAACTAAACATCCAGTGTGTATCAGAATTAATTCATACAGGCAGTAAAAATGATTAAAAAAAAAACAAAAAAAAATCCAAAACATAGTTGAACTATTTCCCTTTATACTCATGGGAGGTCTATAAAATACATTTAAAAAGTTAAAAAAAAAAAAAAAGAAAAAAAAAAGAAAATCAAAAATCTTAGCTCTCCTAGATCACTGAAGCTCACTAGTTTCATGGTATATGACAACTCTCCTTATGCTTCACTTTTCACTAACAGCTCTTCTTTCTACAGACCGACTACCCCTGTACTCTCCCAATTACTTTAACTGATTAGCATTAATACACTATACGTACATTAATGGCGATACCCTGTATATGGTTGATGTTTGTTGCATCTCCATCTGGCATTACAGAGGTTAGCATGCTTGAGAGATCGTCATATTTTCCATTCAAATCAGTTGTTTTAAATAAATATAAAAAATAAATAAATAAACTTCCCCTATAATCCCTTGCTTCTCAAATAATATTAGTAGCTCAATTGGTTTTACACTCTAGTACACACCATCTTTCTTCTAGAGGGAAATACTTTTGAGATGGATGGAAACAACCCTATCTATTATAAAAATCACTCGAGCTAAAACACCAGCATTTTTTGATACTGTTTTCAAAGAAATAATTGGGCTCTGTGTTCAACAATGAGAGGAATAGCAAGGAGAAAAGGGGCATAAAAACTAATAGATAAAACTTACAAGTTCACAGCTATTAATGGTTTTTGTGCTGTTTTGTTGTTGTTGTTTGGGGACTTTATCTTCTCAGAAAAAAATCAGTTTATGGAGATCAACATCTTTCCTCTTGACACTTGGCTTTCCAATTAAAAACCAGTTTTTTCTTTCCAAGTAGCTAGTCTATATATGCTAATGCTATTTAAATCCCCCTTTATTTTGAATATTGAAGTTCACATGCCAATAAAGTATACTAAGCATACACATGCAAGCTGTTAAAGCACTATTCCACCTGCATGAGGCTACCAGGCTACCAGCTAACACTTGGCATTAACTATTGTATTATTAACCTAAAGTTCTAAAAAGAAGAGGAAAGGAAAAAAAGAAGAAAAAGAGAGAAATCTGCCTAAATGAGAACCTAGTCTCTGTTTCAGACAGTTTGTGATCTTTAAACACCACTACACTGAATACATACAAGTAGGAATTGAACCAGTGTTCGAATTGTAATTTAAGGAAAATTCATTTTGTGATCATTTCCCATTTTGGTTTCTCCAATGACAGAATACCAGAGTATCAAGTCATCCAATGAGCTATTTTCGTTTCTTTCTTACAATGTAATAAAGATTTTAAATGAAGTTTTGCAGTTGTACTTCTTAAGAGAATGTGTAATTTTTACTGGACTTAAAGGACATACCAGTAAACAGAGTACAATCTTCATCTCTAAAACTTTTCCTTCACAATTAGAATTGCTAAAAACATAAAGTAACTCCAAACTTAATAACTATAAATTATAACACTGCTTTAACATTTTCTGACTGTGTAAATAAAGTACAACTCAGAAAATGAAGATAAAGCATATTGCCTTTTAATATTTATATTAAAAAAACAAGTTATATGAAGTGAATATCAAATTAATTTACAACACAAGCACAACCATTTATTGAGAAAAGTGATTTCTAATTTAAAAAAATGTAAGGTAATGTAGTTTCTTCCTCTATACCTATCAGTCCTCATAAGACTGATCAAGAGTTAACAAAAGTCTTTCCAATACGTAATGAAATACACCGTGAATGGAGAAAGAAAAAGTAATTTAGGCTTTTTCCAACAAAAATAGATAAAACAAATAGGCCACGTCTGTGTACTGTTAGCTGACAGGTTTTTTCTTGCATAGTAAATACACTTTTCCTAGTTTTTATAAATATAGACACATTTCAGGGAAAAATGAACTGCAACAGTAGATAGCAGAACACTTAATGCTCACGTAAGAGACAGCTACTAAGCACTCAATTCCAGAATTTAATTAACATTTTAGCTAATCTCCAACCTGAATGTTATTTAAAATTATTACTTCTTAACCTGTCAACAGTTGACAAAAAGAAAAGGTTACCACCTTCTCTTCTGCAGTAACATTTTATTTTTTGAAAATCTCTATCTCCTTTTCCTCTCCGGTAGAAAAAGCAATCCTATTTCCTTCAGTCTTTCCATAGGGAATATGCTGTCTAACCTTGTCACTTCTGCACCTTTCCTATGAGCTTTCCCAGCCTGGGAACTCTTGCATGCTCCTAACTGAATGAAAGCATCTACTCTTCCAACCACAGCAATAAGGATTAATTTATGTATTTTCATATACAACAGCCTATAGAAATTAATCACAAAGGCTGCCTTTTTCCAGAACAGCATCAAAACACTGACCCACATTTAACAGTAATTCCCAACCACAAAAAACCATCTGTGCAGCTCTACTACTTCCTCTTGTACTCATACTGCTGATTATTCCATCCCGTTTTAGTGAGGGAGCTACTGAGTTTTGCAGAATCATTTCATTCGCATTGTTTTTCACCTCCTCTTGATTAGTACCATAGTCTGTCATGAACACTTTGTACACCAATCTGCCCTTAAATAAGCTTGCAGGTTCAGTAACCTGGATATACTCAGCAAGCACAAAGAATACTTTTTATTCCATCATTCATTGCACAAATGAAAACATTAAGAATGGCCAGACACAAGTTTTCCAAGCAGAATTTTTTCCTAGTGTAAAGAAGTTTAGCTTCATCAAAACACTTCTACTAAGCTTGAATAAGTTCCACAGGTTAAGACATGTGGTATGTACTGTTTCAACTGTCTTTTCCTTATATATTTTAAAAAGTAAATTAGTACAAATATTGCAGAATTTCCAGTTTTCTCCATGCTCTCTATCATGTCTACCTTTGCTCACAACTGCATATATAACACACTGTCTCACCATTGGGTGCTTAAAGTGACAACAATCACCTCCCTCACTGGCTGCCTTCTTCTAATGCCTGTCACTAGATGATCAAGCCAGCAGTGGCCCACAGGACTCTCCACCCAGACCTGACAGGAGCCTTATGGTTCATCTGTCCCCAGGCCCCCATGACCTTCCTAGTAGCTCTGACACAGCAGCCTTCCTGCTCCCTTCCTGGTACTTCTTAAGCTCAAAACAGTGGTGGTGCTTAAGGGTTGCATTTCAGCAGCTTTTACAGAATGCTGCCAAGGCTCTTGCAGTATGCTTCCTCTTCCTGGGAAGACAGGACATCCTGAAATACTGTTGGACAGAGTTTACCATAAACAGAACAAGCCCAGTGTCCTCTGTGCCAGCCAAAAGCAGAACTACATCTGGTTTTAGCTGAGGTGGACCCGCTGGTAAATTGCTTGGGGCAATCCCAAATATGTCTACAGACCAAGAGAACTCACTGATAGAAGCCCTGTACAGAAGGACCTGGGGGTCCTAGTGAATAAAAAGCTGGACAAGAGCCAGCAGCATGCACTTGAAGCCTGGAAGGCTAACTGCATCCTGGGCTGCATCAGAAGATGGGTGGCAGCAAGGAGAGGGAGGAAGCTGCCCATCTCTGTTCTGCCCTTGTTAGTCCCCATCTGGAGTATTGCATCCTGGTGCCTCCAGCAAAGGAAAGACACAGAGCTGTTGAAGCAGGTCTAGAGGAGGGCCACAAAAGTGACCAGAGGGCTGGAGCATCTCTCCTATGAAGACAGTCGGAAGAAGCTGGGCTTCTTCAGCTTGGAGGAGAGAAGGCTCCAGGGAGATCTCACTATGACATTCCAGTATCTAAAAGGAGCTTATAAACAGGAGGAAGATTGACTTTTTACACAGTCTGCTAGTGACAGGACAAAGGGGAATGGTTTAAAACTAAAAGAGGGGAGATTTAAGTTAGATATTAGGCAGAAGTCTTTTACTGAAAAGTTGGTAAGGCACTGGAACAGGTCGACCAGAGATGCCAAACGTTCTCTTGAGGCATTCAAGACCAAGCTAGATGGGGCTCTGGGCACCTGATCCAGTAGGTGGCAACCCTGCCTATCACAGGGAAGTTGGAATAAGATGATCTCTGAGACCTCTTCCAACTGAAGTCATTCTATGGTTCTATGACCCACATAGTTCCCTGGTTCCCACTGTCACCATGATGCAGAAGTTTCATAACAGCTGCTCAGTAGGTGAATCAGCAGCACATAAGGTCAGCCATCTTCATCAGCTACATCTTATTGAAGTACAGAATATGACACGTAAATAAAAGAAATTTACAGCTCTGGAAGAAGTTTGCCCTACTAGAAGTTTTTACTGTGACAAAGGTACTTTTACTGAGTGTTAATTCATGAAGTCAAATTTGGATATTAATAACAGAAATGACTTACAAATGGTCTCATGACATACAATAGATAAGAATAAAATGCTTGGGTTTTTTTTTTTTTGTTTGCTTGTTTTTTGTTTGTTTGGGGGGCTTTTTTTTAATTGTTTTTGAAGAAGTGGCTAGTAACTGACTGCAGATGGAGAAGAGGTGAAGTAGAAAAGGATTCCACTGAGTAGAAATACAAAAAGCCATTCCAAATCTATACCTTCACAATCTCAATTCCCTCCATTCTCCTTTCCAGTGTTCTCATTACTTGAAACATAAATAAATGAGGGAAAAAAAATAAGCCCAGGGACCCAAAGGAACAATTATGCTGTAGAGACTAAGCTGTTAAAACTGTTTTGACTGAACCAAGAGCAAAACAAAAAACCTTAAATACCTTCAGAAGATAAAAATAATTTTAGAAGTCTACACATCTAATAAAAATCTATTCATTTCATTCAGTGTCAGGTACTAATTACAGTACTAGTTGTAAATATACCAGAAAACTTATCTGAATAAAATATAGAGATGCAAGAGATATTTTCAAAGCAAATACCTTTTTTCCTTTATTATAATCATGCATTTTTGTAACGTGCAACATAGGGAAGAGGCAAGATTTACAGCAAGTCTAATAGCTCAGACATGTAGCAAAATAGGAATTAGGGCAGTGCAGGTGGTTATGGAAGTATTCAGTGATGTTTAATTTTAATGAGCCAATTTGAACAATATGCGATATAATCAGAATATAAAATGATGCATATTGCTAGAATTATCAAGAGAAATGCCTCTCTCCTGCAAGGCTCGAGAGTTTTATACAAAAGGCACCTTCAGAGATAGTGGGAGTACAGGAACATGGGAGGCTAAAGCCAAGAGAAGCAAATAAAAGCATATATCTAATATACATAATATCTACACCTATCTAATGCCAGATGCCTGTGGACTATCTAGAACAATTACTTCAAACTCAATCCATAATTTTATGCTTCTCTTTTGCCAAAACATACTCAGTTCTCTGTCTCATAGCAACTAATCAATTGTCATAATTTATTTATGTATTTTAAATAAAGAAAATGTATTAATTTTTTACAAATTAGCATTTGCCCAGGAACGCTAAAGCTTTCATATTATACAGTACCCAATTCCAATCAATATTTTCCATAGTAAAAGAATGGATAATGCTACCTAAGCCACGCTACTCCTAAATTCAAATTCACAGAGAGGTGCAACTTTTAGGAATGAAAATGACCAACAGGCCATAATTTTTAATATCTGCTACATTTTCTCCTTTAATTCAAAGGTCAGCAAGCACAGTTGCTACTGTGAGTGATCAGTGTCTTATTGTTTTTATAAGGTACAATTATTCGGAAAGCTATTTATCATCTCTAGCAATTAAAAAAATTGTTCCCGTCTTCAGAGCAGTGGAAGTTACAGTTTCGCCTGCAAGTAAAAGCCTTAAATATTTGATTACTTTCTCCAGACCGATAAAGGCATCACTTTGGTAGGATAAGACTCCATACATTACTGAAAGTGCCATGCTGACAGAAAGGCAGAAATTCTCTTTAAAACTAGACAAAATTTCATCTGGTTTAACAGTGAGTCACATAGCAAAGCTCTTACCCTTTCATTTCACACTCAATACAAATCAACCAGATGTACTCAAAGTAATGAAATGAGTGTGGTCATCCTGTGTCAACTCCAAAGACATAGTTGTGCCCTCAGATTCAACAGAATTCATCTTCGCCTTTCATGAATCGTTTTGGGCAAGCTACAAGAATGATGGAGGACATTTGCAAAGGAAGGCACAGACAGAGGCAGCAGTGCTAGAGAAACAGTCATTCATGCCCAGGATTTGATAATTGACTATGAATCAATTTTACTCTGATAAGTGTGAGTTAAAAAAAAAAAAATTAAGCCAAAGTAGGAACAAGAAAACAATATGCATACCTACACACAATTACATTGGCAGACATTTCAGTATTGCTCTTCATTATTTCTGAAAGATAGCCAATTTAATAGATAAATTTAATATTGTACAATTATCTATCAGCTTTATTAGTTTCAAATCAACACTATTCATCACTATGAGTACACACACACAAAAAAAGGAAATCCTTCATGTCTCAGCCCTATTTTGCCAAAGTTCTACGGCAAGGTTATTGCCCAGAATAGAATAAATAGAAGAGAAAAAAAATAATCGGGCAACTCACTAAAAGACAATTTTAAATATGGTTTTCATCCTCCTTAAGCACTTCACAAAAACCACATCAGATATGCTAGAGAAAAAAAAGTACTACAAAACCGAATGGAACAGCAGAGATGAAAATTAACGTAATAAATAAGTTATATTACATTTAAAAAACAAATTTTTTAAAAAGGATGACCATAAGGCTATTGAGAGGTTAACAACACTTTTTGCAGGAGCAGTTCCAGAATACACCATACTTATCAGGAGACAAAAAGCAGTAACATCTTGTGAGATTGCTTATGATACAGCTCTCAAGACATTTCAAAGTAATGGAAAACTACGGCAGTACATACAAAGAAGGTTATCAAAGGAGAGTAACAGGTGAAATACGGTTGTAAAACAGAAGGCCAGAATTGAGAAGTTTCAGATAACTCCAACAGCTCAAAAGAGGTAGGAGAAGGAAGAGAGAGGTTCAAGAAAGATCGACACCAGGTGCTATGCAGTATAAAACATCAGCAAGTCCAATTACAGGTATGGTTTATACAGATTTCTACAAAAATGAAGGTATGTCTTCTGTTATAGTTTTCTGCTTATAAACAAACTGAAGTTTGCTACTTGGAAGAAATAATCATAGACTTGCCCTCAGAAATCACATTAAAAGCACTGCTACAATTACTGGACAGCTTCGGTGACACGTTTGATTCAGTGAACTCTTCAAGTGGGGCCGTACAAGATTGAATGGAACCCTCAGACAGCTACAAGAATGATGGAGGACATTTGCAAAGGAAGGCACAGACAGAGGCAGCAGTGCTAGAGAAACAGTCATTCATGCCCAGGATTTGATAATTGACTATGAATCAATTTTACTCTAATAAGTGTGAGTTTAAAAAAAAAAAAATCAACAAATATATGATATAAGACACTAAAGCTCTCTTAACACTGAGTTCTAATGTGCAAAATAACACTATTCAGGAGTCCCAGGAAATATCTTTCTCAACATACATCTTTGGACACAACTTCTTTATTTAGAAAGCAAAACCTCTCAACTTTTAGGCTTCCAATTCAAGAACAGGATTGCTGTGGCAACAAGTATTCAAGTCTTTGGCAATATAACATTTGGTAGATAGCATCAATTCACTGACTTCAATACACTTGTGGCCAGTATCTGCATCACACAAACACTGTCTATTACTTTCATTTCAGTAGAGAAGCCATTAAAGTGAATAAGCAATAAAAACAAAGTACTTAAGGGTTTTTGTTCCACCTAAGTAGGTGCACAAGCAACACGAAGAAGACTGCGTTGGAATGGCTTTCAGTCTTCCTCTATGGAGAGCTACATAAATAAGTCTCTGGATTATGAAAAACTTCAATCATTTCACGAGCAATGAAAATTACCTTAAAGCACCCAAACAAGCCCCACTCTGGGCTCTCCTCAACCTTCCCCAAAGGAGAACTAGAAGGGCAAAGAAAGCACATGCTGAGACCAAGGCAGACAGTCTGCATAAAAAAAAAAATCCGGAAACACTACCAAACATTATCACTTGCTTTCCACCAAGAAGGAAGTGTTGGCAACTATGAGACCAGCACTATGAGTCTGACTGGAGAACTGCACCTAGAGAAATGGGCAATAGGACCCAGTAGACAGCTCTGGCTCACTAACTCTATTATGTGCCAGACTTAAACTAATACGCCATCTTTCCCACTTATTCTTAGATTCCCTTTTTGTGAGATGAAGTTAAGACATCTTCTGCCACTTCCAAAATATCATTTCCATTTTCCATCTTCTTATCGCTCTACAGTCCATATGTCATGCTGCCACTTTGGCCAAGTAATATTTTGCCACATTGCTTGCCTGCCATGGCTCCTTTCTGGTCTACCACAGACATTACACCAGGTCTCCCACAAAAAGATTTTATCCATGTAAACTGCTTACCTAATACAGTCTGCTCAATATACAAGGTTTTTCTTGTGAAGTCACATGACATTGAACTGGGTTCTATATGTATTAACTTTAAATATATCAAATTATTAACATATCTGAAAAGATGCATTTCAGAGGCAACTACACAAAGATTAGCCCATATGCCATGCCAGTCATATAATACATAAAAGATTTACTCATATGAAACCTCCAGTTATTTTGCGAAGCCTGGACTCCCTGTTGAATTTCAACTGCTGAAAAATACCAAGAGTGCAAACTCTTAGATAACTGCCTCCTGGGAAGGGGGGCAAGACAACATAAGCAAGGACTGTCAATAATGCACCAAAAGCAATTTCAACATGTCTTTCATGAAACTCCCCATTGAGCAAATTTAAACAAAAACCCTTCATCTAATTGAATAACTGATTATGACTTAATTTTATAACAGGTTCAAGTCTTTCTGCAAAAATAGCTGAACTAAGAACTGATGCCATTAACATTTACAAAAAACAATTCCTGACTAGCACAAACACCCTCTAGACTGCTCCAAACGCCAGGGAAGGTTAGTGCTCACAGAATGCAAAAACCCATGACTATTTTCTAATCTACTTCTTACAGTTTAGTACTTCCAATTGACCAATCAATACTTTTTGATAAGAAACAAAATGAATATTCAAAAACCTGTGCAAATACTCTAAAACCAATGAGCTCTTACTTCTGCACACAGGCTTGTTTCTTAACAAGAAACTAAATTTAGAAAGAAACATAGTAATGGAAAAAAATATGGGATAAAAACATTCCTCAGAAAGACTGAATACTTAGTAGTGGCAATAGACTATTTTATGTCTGCTTGTTTGCTTTTTCAGTGCAAAGGAATGGGTGGTGGTTGTCTTCTGGTGTAACCCAGAAGCAGCTTGTACCACACAGCCATTCCCCCACTGCCTCAGGAGGGATGAGGGAAGGAATGTGAAACAAAGTAGAACTCGTAGGTTGAGAAAAAATCTATTTACAAAGACAGAAGAGGAAAACAGAAACAAAAACGCTAGGATAGTATGTATGGCTGCAGTCATTGCCCACCCAAGGCACAGCTCAACACAGCGCAACGCCCCACAGGCACCACAAGGTCTCATCCCCACTAACCAGCACTCCACATACCTCAAGCAGAGGCCACCCCAACCACCTGCCTGCAGCTTTATAGCCTTCACATGCTATGTGGCATATAGGCATCACCTGGTATGAACCAGCTCCTGGCCTAATTCAGGCACTTGTGCTGGCCCTGCCCAGCCCCTGCTACCACACCATAAAGGCACAAGGTGTACTCTCATCCCTCTGCAACACCAGTGAGCTACCAGTGCTGTTTCCACTGAAACCAGGACAGTTGTACTTATGTAAAAACTTAACCAGTTTTGAAAATCTTCTGGGAACAAGCCTAAGATACACAGATGAGCCAGCTGGCTACCAAGCCCTCTCCCCCTTAGCCCTCTCATGCTGACAATGCTGAGACAGAAGATATCTTCCCAGCGCTGCTGACAGCAGCACCTGTCTGCTGCTGCCTAAGTCTCCCAGCAAGGCAGAAGAGAGCTCATAGGCCGAAAAACAGAAGAGATTTTTTTTTTTCCCCATAAACTCTTTATGAGACTATCAAATCAAATCTTCTGTGAAGAAGAAAGGAATGTAAAAACATGCCTGTCCGTTTGCAGCTAGGCAGCCTGTCAACACTTCTGCTTGCATTTTTTTAACAGAATATTTTTAACTGAATCAAAATTCACAGTTTAAATGAATGAAAAGCAATGCTGGATGTTGCTTGCTTTCTTTCCAGGGTTGGGAGAAATAAAGATAAGGAAATGGAAAAAAGATAATTACTTTAAATGCACTTTAAAAATTAATTGCTTTGTTTCAATTACATCGTGTTACCAACAAAAATGTATTTTTAATCAGTTTTAGACAGAAAACAGTACTCTTGACTATATGAAGAAGCTAAATAGCAATTCATACTGGATTACTCAACATTTCTACAAATGTGAAGGCATCACAGATCTATGTAACTTGCAACTCAGAAAATAAGTAACAGATTGCTCCATAAAGTGAAAGCAACCTCACAGTTCCCTTCTGAGTTTCTTCAGCTTCAAGAATCCCTGGTCCAAGATGCTGAAGGAGTTACGTGAGCTAATGGCCACTAAAATCAAGAAGGCCCAACACTGTTCAGAAGATATATCCCAATAACAGTAGTCTGGCAATAATCCAAGTTGGATTATTTAAAAGAGCACATTCTAAGTCAATTTTCCATGCTTTACAAGAAGTTTGGCTGTTAAACCAACATCAGCGACCACAAGGTAGCTCCCACTGCAGCTCCTCTAACCCACATAGTGCAGAACTGAGACTTCTCAGGTCCTGTTACTGCACCCCACAGGAACAATTATAGTCTCAGAGTCATTTCCATATTGCTTGGAAAACTGCATAATTTAAGGAAAGCTACCTAGACAGGGCAGCTTCACAAATTATTTTAAAGCTATTTTTACTACCTATTGGGCCACTTGCACTCCACAACATACCCAACTTCTGGTAAAATCAAAAACGGAGTATTAAACTAGCATGCCAACAACTATGCTTCCCAAAGGTAGCTTACAATCAGGCACAACCGCAAAACCTTTAGTTCTAACAGCAGTTCTTCCTCCCAGCTGTGCCTGGATATAGTTAGAGAAAGAAGTGGACACTTTTGAAAACATAGCACAGTAACTGTGAAACTACTCACTTGATGTATTTAAGAAACAACAGAGGAAAAGGACTGATCTCCTAAATCCATCATTTCAGCAAGCAGATCAAGAACTTCATGAACCACTATTTGTAACTGAACCCTGGCTCACAGTCCTATCTTTCACTAGCTTATCCAGCACTTCTTTTAATGGAGCTGCATTTTCATCTATCAAAACATTACGTGCAAAAACACATACATATGTTGTGATGCACTGCTTGATTTCCTTGTCTCACTCAACTTCTGCTATTCTAAAAACAGTTGTTCTGCAATAATTAAAATAAGTTTTCCTGTATTCCTATGTATGCTAGAGGTTGTAAAACCATGAAAGAAAATACACGTGCTCTCACTTCTACTGTCCAAGCTGCTCTTGACTACTCGGTGCATTTCAAAATTCATGACCTACAGTCAGTAACAGAGTTATCACTCATTATTCTGCTTTGTTATCTCTTCAGACATGATGTATACTTTCAGATAATAATAGAGTTCTGATCATGTGAAAAGATTAAAGTACTATTGATTTATATAGACATCATGGTAAAGAAAATTGTCAACCCAAGCTCAATGCCATCATCCAACCATCCTCTCCTTAGCACATAACACATTTCTTGTGTGTTCGCAATAGCAGGGCAAATAAGCAAAAACAAATGCTATGAAAAGAGGTTTATAAAACACTGCAAACCTAAGGTTCTTTCAAAAAGCAATCTTTTAACAGGTATGTAACAGCAGCATACAAGCAACTGTACATCTACAAAGGCATTTCTAGTAAAATTGAACTGGACTGGAAGATCATACCCCACCTGAGAAAGGGTCAACTAACCATCACAGCTGGCTCTTCCTGCAGTCTGTTGAAAACTGACATGCATGTAAATGTTACCTAAATTGCCTAAGACATGCGAGTACCAACAACTGTCATTTTCCCTCTCATTTGGTAAAAGAAACACTAGTAAGACCCATCTCTTTCAAATGTCTCTAACCTGAAGTGGGCAAGGTACACATTACAAAGCTATAATCTTCTCATAGACTACAAATGCTTTGTTTTCCCACCCAATGCCTTTCACAGTAATGTAATCTTTGACTCAGTATTTGCTAATGACTTTTTACAGCAAACTAAGACTTACGCCCAAGTAAATGAGTGCACTGTGCTTTATGCACTTTAATATTTAGTTTAAAATCATTTGGACTCTCAGTGAGAGCCATCTGCAACTTCCTGGAGCAAACAACAAATTTAATCATCCTAACTACCTCTGTTTCACACAGAAATTTTTTTAGCACCATTTCACAAAATATTTCTTCTATGGAAAAACAAAGATAACAAGACTTGTATTTTATAAATTCTGTAGATAATTTTTCCTCTTGCGAAGACTGACTATTTGTCTTGCATTCTGCTCTAGTCCGTTTTAAAGGCTGACACAAGACTTGTCACCTTGCAATGTCAGAAATGGTCAGCACACCAGCTGTTAACTTCCACGGTTTCACATCAAATTGTCTTTCAAATCCTTGGAAAATCATTTGCTGCCGCCATTACTGATTTTGTGTAATTGATAGTTCTCGTTAGGGGCACTTCTTATAAACATAGCCATAGATGTTCTCAAAAAAATAAATAAAAAATAAAAATAAAAAATCTCCTACTGAAGAATCACAGAACATCCAGAATTGGAAGGGACCTGCAAGGACCACTGAGATAAACCACATGTTCACCCAAAATTCAAACCCTATGCCTGAGAACAGTGTCCAAATGCTCCTAAAATGCTGGCATCTGGGGCTGTGACCTGTCCTGGGGAGCCTGTTCCAATACATGACCACCCTCTGGTGAAGAACCTTCTTGTATCACACGTACACATTCAAATAGCACAATCAGCTTTCCTGTAATAAGGTGAGCTGCAATGTTCATTTTAGTTCACCAGTATTTGTACCCTACAAGCCCTCAATTCCTCACAACTCTCAACAAGCTGAGATTTTCATTAACTCCTATGCTTTTAGCAAGTTCTTACTAAAATTTTGTCTAGCACAGCCTGATTGCAACATTACATTTAATGTTCCAGGGTTTGTACCCTCTCCCAGACTCCTCACTGATACATGATTTACACTTCTAATATATTTTTTTAAAAATATGACCTTGAGTGTTACCAGTAACCCCACTCTTCAATTACTGCTAACAAAGCTTGAATTCACAGCTCAAACCCTCTCTGTCAGGCTGTCAGCTTTCTTTCAGCTTAACTCTTTACTTTTCAAATCAGCAGAAAGCTGATGTTATCATTTTGTTCCCATATATCCATTATATATGTTAAAGATCACACTTCCCAACAGTAATGATCTTTATCTTATTCTAAAACACGCTCTTATTAGAAAAAAATGGGAGAGTAAATTTGTTTTCAACTACGTTATTCTAAGTAACACAAATCTGGACTTAAGAATATCAAGCAATTGCTTCTTCTTTCCACAACAGGAATACAAATCCAACAATTGTGACATCAGTAATGATATTCACAAATCATGGAAAAACATAACCCAGTCTTCTCCAGCGCTACAAGAATTATAAACAAGACTTGAACAATTTAGTTCTACTGATTTGCTAGGCAAGCTACACAACACAGTTCTGGCACACCTGGGAAGAACTAAGAGTTAAAGAACTGAAGGCTCCACACTGTGAGTAACATAAGCTGGAAGAATGAAGTATACCTGCTCTGCTTGTTTATTAATCAGGAAAAACTTGTCAATGAGGGGAGTGGTGCTCCAAGCATACTTAACTAAGCTGGGGTGACAATTTCATGATTTTTGAGATGGGCAGAATGACACCTCGCCTAAAATCTCTATGCTTTGCTGGAGTTCCTCCTGGAAAAAATTTAGAGGATTGTACCTAAGCATATCTTTGAAGCAGTTTATTTTCGCTTCTTTGTCTCCAACACCTTCATACTCTTTCCAAATAACTGAGGTACCACCTAGCTTCAGTCTACTGCATTAAATAATTGGTAAATTCCAAATTAGAGCAACTACCTTTCCTTGTCTTCCCCTTGCACAGATGATGCAAGACCACCTCTAAATGCCATCAGAAAAAAACAAAGCAGAATTATAATCTCCTCAAAAAGAAAATAAGCATAAAATAAGAACTGGCTCAAGTTCGATTACACTGATGTCACGTCATGAACACTTCA